>JARUHE010334590.1:0-10731 GCA_031471125.1 Archaeomysis grebnitzkii | reverse complement strand
AAATTTGATAGTTATGAAGATCGAAACCTCTTGTTACAAATTTCAACTGGCTATATCCATAATTTTGTAAATGCTTCCCGCGTATTTAAAAGTTCACAAAATTACCTGAATTTAGTTTTCGCTTTTTTGGAACCGTTGAGGCTAAATGAGCGAACAAAGTTTGGGGTTTATAAAACACATTAAAAAAACTTCCCGGCATATTCAAACCAGAAGGATAAAAAATGATAAGTTTTCATCGGCCCTTATCTGGATCCTATTAAAAGTCAAATATTTGATATAGAGGATTTGAATGCTTACCTTAACTCAACACCTTGTTTGATTGGTTAGTTCACATTCCGTGCGGCCATATTGTTTACGACTTTACGAGTCCAGCAAGTTGCCAAACAGGTAGGGGGAAATAATTTCTTTTTTGTAGGGGTTTAAAGTTCAAAAGCATGTTAATTAATGTGGTTACGGTAGGAAGCATGGTATAATACCATGGTTGGAAGCAACTGTTCTGAACCATACTTTTATTGATTTAAATTGAATTGTATTTTGATTTAATCTAGAGAAACATCGGTTCATAACATTCTTTTTTAGCAGTATTTCACCAAATTTAGTTAGCCCTAGCATGAAAATGTTCAAAAAAGTATAATAAATATATTACATAATATCAACACATAGGCCTAGTTGTCCATGTATATATGTGAATCTCAGCCATTACGTTTGTCTGAAATCTTTCAGCTGAAGAAAAACTAAGCTCAGCTTTATTTTTTACATAAATACCCATATGCCTCATACAACGAACATTGTTTAAACAAAAAAAAGAATATTCCTCAAGAAAATATGCTGAATCATATATTTGGGACGAATAATCAACGGCTGTTGTGCGTTCATCGTCGGTTGGTTTTCGTTCATCAACAGCAGTTATACGTTGAATATTCATATAAATGACCCATTTAAATGTAAATATTTTTACCATATGTGTTTAAATTACTAGCAACACCAATATTTCATTTAACAATTTTTTTTAGTGAATGGAGAAGATGTAAATAAGTATCTATTATATTGTGTACATACGCTAATTTAACTAAATTTACATTATTCGTACTTAAATATATTTTTTGTGTGTTAGGAATCAAAATCTTGATATAAAATTGCCGTCTCAAAATATGTCGTGAAATAAGACTCATTAGTGAGATCATATGTATTAGGAGCTTTACCTGTATTTCTTAACAGCTCCATAAACAAACAGTATTCAGCAATCCATATAATAATCTAGGAAATTTATTTAGGTAATCAATTAGCTTAGATGGTAAATATATATAGATTTGGCCTTCTCCTATAACAAGCCAACCATGGAAATTAAATACTAATAATAAATTCAGAATTACATACTCCAACTTGTTAATGGCCTGCACACACACAGGTCACAACCATATCACTAGATAGCTATTTGATAAATGGAGTATGTAAATGTTGATATCAAACTGTTTTGATCAGAACCAGATTTTTAATTTTTTTATTTATTTGCAATTACGACAAATATAAACATTATTGTTTTCATATTTCAATAGTAAATAGATCAAAGTTTACTATTATTTAGTTTTAATTGCTCAATTTATCCGTAAACTTTAATTAAAGCAGATTTAAATGTTCCTAATATCATGTTTTGCGACAAACCTGAAAGTCGGTGATTTTTTTGATGCAAAAGAAATATTTTATTATTTCATTAATTTTCTTGAATCATCAAAATAATTCAACAAACATTTTAACATTGAAAATTAAATAATTCACTATCCAAATTTATGCAACATCCATTTTAAGGATCTAACAATTCAAATGGTCGCTAGGTAACGTGGTTACAACCTCAAATTTAGCACGATTTTGAACATTTAGATGATAAACATTTTAAGGTTTGTTTCCTATTCTAACTGTTTGCAAACAGTTTGTAAATTTTTTAAAGTGTGATGTCATAGGTGAAATATAAATTGAACAGTCATGACTTTAAGTGTTCTAAAAGAAGAATTATTTAACATATTAATGACAAAGTCAAGTTGTATAAAATACAAGTTATTAAATTTATAAATAGCATAGACATAGTTTAAGTGTTGAAAGGTATTTCTTTTGAATAATCAGAAAATGTAAACACGTCAGGTTCCACAAAATTCAAGTCTTTTTACACACTGCTGTATATTTGTATAGAGATTGAATTTCAAACAAGCTTTTTAGAGTTGAATAGAATTTTATTTCAATTTGTCACCTTAAATGGCTAGCTGGGACATTTTTCTGTATTGTTCAGTTCAATTTTACACTAAAGAAGCACATTAAATACATTAACTCGGGCCTGGAAATTCATAACTTAGACCTTCAACTACGTTTATTTGTGTACCCCTAAATTACAATACATTGAACCAACATACCAATAATTTGTAATATTTATTTTATGAATCTTAGAAAATAAAAATAAAATTTATGGATCGGTAGATCAGCAAATAAAGAATTGCAATAATCGATCCTCAAATAAATCAAGTATGGATTGATGTTTTTTAGGTTTCTTTGTCAAAATGGGATCTAATACATTTATACTTCTGTAGAGTATTGAAACATTGCTTGACCTTTGTTTCAGCCAATTTATCATAAATTCATGATTAACCAATTTTTTTTGAAGATTTAAAAATAGTTTTATTGGAAATATGAAAGAAAAGAGTTGATATAATAATATATAGAATTGTATTTAAAAGTTGCACAAATTTATAAACTTTTTAATATACAAACACAGCTTCTAGTACATAGCATTTACTCTTGCTTGCTAAAATTTTCAGTTAGTTATTTCATATACATTGATAAATAATTCATGTAAATTTTGTAGATATAAAAATTTAAAAATAATCTATCAGTGTAGCCTCTGCCATATTGGAATTCAGGAATAAACTTACATTATTATAATACATTGCATATTTTAAAGTTTCTCATATTTGTTAGGCTCCATCAATGGTTTTTAACCTGTACATATCTTTGCAATGTTTTTTTGGTAAAAGTTAGGCAGATTCCAAAAAATACTTACACAAATAACACCATTACTAAATTTTTTGCTTATTTATCCTTGACAAAAAACATTAGTTAAGTTTAATGCTGAACTCTATGGTTCATCTAGAAAAAGAATTGTTATTTTGCGCTTCATGCCCTTATAATTAGGCTAGATTTCTTCTTTGTGTAGATATGGTGACATCATTTAGCCACGCCCTGTTTTTTCTCGGTTGGAATTTTGTACTAGTTATGACTAGATATTATTACATTTAGATTTATAGTTATTAGAGTATCCATCCTACGGATACCCTTACATTCGTCTTCGTCTGCATCAGCGGCATCTAGCATTCACAATTTAGGTGAAGGTAAATGTTAAAGGTTTTTATTTTTTATTTCAGCTTTTTTATTGAACAAAGATTATAAATATGAGCTGAATAATAACTTTACTTGAATAAAAAAAATTATATTATATTTTCTTTAAAAAATTATGTTTTATAGGTCAAATTAACTTGAAAAATATTTCACTGTTTTTGTTTTTATAAGAGGTGAAGGTAAATGTTTTTTCTTGAATAATACCTTTGTTTAAAAAAAAGTTTTTATAGATTTCTTTCCCTAAAAATGACGGTTTTAATAAACTTAAAAATATTTCGTTATTTTTATAAGAGGTGAAAATTTTATTTAAATATTTATGTATTGGGTTAGGCTAAATGTTGTGATAATTTCATTCTCTTGAGTGCAAAAGGATGAAACTTTAAAATCTCTTCAGTGACTTACAACTTAATTTCTGCCGGAGTTAACTTTCATATTCTGAAATGTATTTTTGGAATGTTTTTAACCTTAACCCTTTTCGCCAAGCATTGCTTAGCAAAAGCTCTACATAGGTTTTACTTTCTGGTGTCTGCATCTGTGGTGTAAACTTTTGCAATGAAGCACAGTTTTAGGGTATCGGCTTATTATTTTAATTTTATATTGATATATCATCATAATATACTTGATTAGGAAAGTTTTTGATTAAATAACTGGTTTAATTACAACAATATTTACTGGTTAGTTGATATTTTTATGACAATTTTGGTTAAAGTCCACCTTTTTAATGCTAAGAAGTTTTGTTTAGCGGAATTAGTTTGACCTTTTTCTGATTGTCTATTATAATGAGCTAAATGTTTAACTAAAACTTGTCAATAGCTTTAAATCTTTGATTCAATAAATTCTTAAATTTTGTATTATGTCTTTTTTTTCAAGAATTTGGCTGTTTTTGGATTAGTTTGGTTGAGTCAAAGTGTCATCCTCTGTTTATGTTTGAATTTACGGGCTTAAGTTACATTTTATATAGTATAGTGCATGTGCAAAGTATTGTAATAATAATAATAAAAGCAAACTAATATCAAGAAGCAATCCAGCTTTTGCAAAGAGACAGTCTTAACAAATTAAACAAAGTTTAAGAATAAATCCATGTCTAAATTATGGTTGATAAAATGTCATTGTTTACATTGATAAGATATTGGTTCAATAAATATTTTGAAAACGGCTAGATGATGTTGCTTGAATTTATTTTGAAGAAAAATTCATTTCATACATTCATTGTTTTCATTTAGTTCTATTTTGTAAATGGAATTTCTAACCTTATAGCTTGCTTAATTTTAACTCGTTTGTTTTTATACAATGATGCATCAAGTTTGATAATATTGTGTGTTGTGGCAATTGAAATAATACAAAGTGATATCTTTCAAGTACAGATGAGCTACTGATCTGTGGCAGTTTTGATTGCTCTGTTCTTTATCTTCTGTTTTTCCTTTTTAGTTTTAGGGAAATGGTGACATAAATATAGATAAAAGTTATGTATTGTGAAAAAATTTCACTTTAACATTTTTTCTAAATCGTTGGTTTATTAAAATGAATCCGTTTATATACACTTTAGGCATTATAATTTATTTGAAAAATCAATAATAAATAAATAGAAAATAAAAGAAAATACTAAATATACAAATAAATAAAAATAAATAAAGTTTTTGTATTTCTTATTTTAGAGTAACATTTGCTTAACCCTTTCATGCCGAGTAGTCAATTATTCAAGTTCATTTGCTTAATTGAAACATTTTGTTTTGTTCAGATTAAAAAAATAAACATCTCGAAACTTCTACATCATTATGCCTGCTTAGTGAGGAATTTTACAACAGTGTAGCTTCAGTCCTCCAGTTGCGTTGGCAGAGAAGTTTCACTCTTATCAAAATTCCCTGTAAACCCATAACTCCGGGTGCAGCGCCGAGTATAGGCCGTTTGTTTATATTTTCATTCATTCCTACATTCATGTTTAATGCATGAAATTTAAAGTAAATATATTCGAAACAATGATTTTATTACACATGTAGCACAGTGCGTCAAACGGGGAATTTTTTTTTCGTTCTCCGAAAATTCACCTTCCATAAATGTTCTCCAGGCAGAGTTTCATCTGACCCTTTCTCTTTAAAAATAAATAAATTGAATTGAATTATATTTCTTTTTTCAAAATGAAGGCCATTCTTAGTGTAAATAATTCATAGTTTTGCATGGAAGTGTACTAGTACAGATTTAAATGACTTTTTTTAAAAAGGATGAAAGGAAAATTGTTCTCCAGGAGATTTTGAGAATGTTCTCCAAAACTTTTTTAAGACCCTCTTGATGCACTGAATGTAGCATGAATATGACATAGTTCTATTTAATGAAAATGATCAATAATTAAAAAAGTACCAAAGCAATGTCATAATTATAGACCGACACAAGTAGCATGCATATGACAGTTTTATTTAATAAATATTATCAATAATAAAAATGATCAATGATTAAAAAAAGTACGAAATATCTTGCACACTTGTGGAACTGAGCGAGGTTTGAAATGTATTAATGTATAAATCAAGGAGTTAATTAGATGTTATACATCATCCATTGAATATCTTTAAAATTAGTGCAGAT
This sequence comes from Archaeomysis grebnitzkii, assembly GCA_031471125.1. Taxonomy (NCBI): domain Eukaryota; kingdom Metazoa; phylum Arthropoda; class Malacostraca; order Mysida; family Mysidae; genus Archaeomysis; species Archaeomysis grebnitzkii. Next base: position 4,773 of record JARUHE010334590.1, on the reverse strand, counting down.
GTTGTATAGTAAAAGTTATGACAAGTGGTGCTACTGAAGAACAAAAAGATGATCTGTTCTTCAAAATCTTTTATTTTATCAAGTGTATGGAGCAAAAAAATATGATGAATATTTTTAAGTACTAAAACTAATATTTTATTTCTTTTCCAGCTGAAAATATTGAAAAGTAATCTCAAGTCATATTATGGTTTCATTATATATTTCATAAATAAAAGACTGAATGGAAATAAATGAACTTTTCTCAGCACCTGGAAAGGTAAGAAACCTAGTTTTTGTTAATTAAAATGGATGATAACTTAATTGAATAGTTAACCCTCTACTGGCTGAATTTTTTCATGTTATCATTGTTTTAACTATAATTTGAATTTTGTTCCTGTGAGTGACATACAGCGGTAGAGGATTAATAAGGATGAATGGTAATTTGTTCAATTCCGTAAATGTTTTTTTTCATTAATGGCTGACTGTTCTATTTGCAGTGTGTCAAAATTATGGCCGGCAGCCGTACAATGATGCCCGGACAAGTGTACAGCGTCCCCATGCTGAATGGCGCACTCTCTACCTCATCGACGACCGTTCCCATGATGCCCGTCAACGGACTTCTGACCCATAATGGAATGGTGGCTCGCAACGGGTCTTCCAACTTGGCAGTAATGCACAATGGATACACGAAGTTCGAAAACCGACCAATGGCTCAACACCTTGGCATCTACCAAAACAATTCTGTATTTGCTCCTGCTCAACAACACATTATTCCAATATCTGCTGCTGCCGCTGCTGCTACCATTCCTAATCCTTTGATGAATCAAAACCTGAACACAAAACACGAAGTCTTCGATATAGACGAAGATGACGATGATGACGAAGATGACGACGATATAGAAGAAGTGAAAGCGCCCGTCGAAACCAAAGAAGAAGATGTCGACAACGAACCCGTCATCGACATCACCATAAACAATGTCGTTTGCTCCTTCTCGGTCTGTTGCCACCTGGACCTCCGGAACATCGCACTTTCTGCCAACAACGTCGAATTCCGGCGGGAGAACGGAATGGTCACAATGAAACTCCGGAGACCCCTCACCACGGCTTCCATCTGGTCATCGGGGAAAATCACCTGTACAGGTGGGTGGATTGTTTTCCTTTTCCTTGTTTATTTACTTTCCTCGTTTACGCTCATCCGTTTACTTGTCGGTTGTGATGTTGGGTATTAATTGTAAATTATATGCCAATGGGATAAGCTATGGCTACTGCTGTGGTTTAATAGTGGTTACCCACTGTGGTTTAATAGTGGTTACCTACTGTGGTTTAATAGTGGTTACCTACTATGGAAAAAGACCTGGTGCAGCAGTTGTTCCAATCCGTGTTCTCTAACCAGAAAAGGTAACCACAAATCTGTAGTTATTGACGGTTGAACAATGGGTTGGAGATGCAAATTGCATAACTTCCCTTCCATACATCGTTCCATCAAAGACGAGCATCTCGCAGCTTATCTAGAGATTCAAATTCATTTGTGGAGGTTGTTTTGATAAATTGGATTTCTTTAACCATGTTAGTTTTTTTGCTTTTTGTTGAACAAGTGAAACAAAATTGAGACAGCAATTATATTGTTCGGTGTATTCTTTTACATTCAACGAAATGTTACTTTTTTGTTATGGATCAAATGAACAAAATGTCTTTCTTATCTTATGTAGTTGGACAAGACTTTCAAGTTCATGTGGGTTGAACAGAGAATTCTGGATGGCTGAGTGCAGTAGTTAAAAATTATGCACATTTTTGCCGTCGGAATTATCATTGATTAGTAACGAATACTTCAGCAGAACCTTTCAGTAAAATGTCGTATAATTCCACAGGCTCAACTTCAGAAATTCAGTCACGAATAGCCGCTCGTCGAGTGGCAAGATGTCTTCAAAAGTTAGGATACAAGACTCGTTTTCGAAATTTCCGAGTAGTCAATGTATTAGGAACCTGTACGATGCCTTTTGCCATTAAAATTACACAATTTTCTCAAAAATTTCGAGACAAAGCCAGGTTAGTAATTTTATTTTTTTATTTCAAAATTTTAAAATATTTTAATTATGGTTAATAACCAGTTTAAAATTATATAACAATTTAATTATGGTTATTACCAGCTTATAGTTTGTAAAAGAATTCATTATGGTTAATGACCTGTTTACAATTTGTAACGTAATTATGGTTAATAATCAGTTTAAAATTGTACAATAATTCAATTATGGTTAATAACCAGCTTACAGTTTCAATTGGTGCACACCTACAATAACATTTCTATATAAAGGTCATAATTATTAGCCATTATTAGTCTTCATTTTAAATTCTTGAATCTCTGAAAATGAACAGGCATGATTTACTCAAATCATAAGACTGCATAATTGACAAATATAAATAAAATTAAAAGTTTTTGAATAATTGACAAATAAAATTAATTTTTGTAAGTAATTCACAAATATGAAAAGAAAACCTTTTGTACACATTTGTCCTAGAAATTAAATCTAAATTCAAAGACCAAAAATTAAAATATAGATTTTATTTTTCCGTCATTGTGGGAGTCGTCTGCGCCTGAACATCAATTGGTGTTGAACAACTTTATCTTGAGTTACAGAGAACTTTCATTCAAAAAATTAAAGTTTTTGATTTATTTGAAGAGTTAAAGAAAATTTGACCACTAAAGTTGTGTATAATGACCATTTGACAAATGTTGTCCAAGTAATATTTTTCGTACAATAAATATTTATCAAATTATGGCCAAAAAATAGAATGTTTGCTTACTTCATGTAAGATTGCCGGTCATCTATGGCTAGTTGAATGTAAAAATAACATTGAACATTGAAAATGGTCGATGTACCTAAATAGCAAAAGTCATTTTGAATTTGTCTACTTCTGTGATTCATCTTGTTTAAGAATAACAATTTAGCAGAAAAAAAGTTGAGTTCTACAACAGTGTGAAATAATTGGTAGTTTTTTTCTTGCATTTTAGAAAATCCTTGTTAGTAAAAAGGCAGAATAGCTGTCCCAGTATGTAAGATCTAATATATTATACCTACTGGGACAGCTATTCTGCATTTAGCCAACAAGGATTTTTCTAAAATGGCGAGAAAAATGCACCAATTATTTCACACTGCTCTACAAGCTGCCTTTTGTTGTTTTTGTTGCATTTTTCAACAAACATATTAAAAAAAAAATTTGCAGGTGTTTTTTTTTTAAAAAAAGGATACTTTCTTTAAAATAAACATTTAAAAATGTTTTACTAATGACTGCTATAAAATCTTGGGTTTCATTCTACACTAATCTGGTCAAATTATTATAAAATAAAATTATTATAATCCAACTCGCATTGGTTTTAATGATTTGATAGTTGGGTGAATTTTCCTGACTGTTTGATATTCCATTTTGAATGGTAAAGAAAGATTTTTAGTGAAGTATTATTGACTTTGAATGGTTCGAAAATATTAATTAAATCTTTGTCGAGTTTGTTTACATAACAAAGTAAAAAACTTGTTTATTTTTATCTTACAAAACAACAATTTTGTATTACATGGCAAATAAAATATTTTGTTTCTTTCAACTCCAAAAAACATACAAAGTAAATTACAATCCATTTATTTTAAAACAATTGCATGTTGGCAACCAAATTAAATAAACATCCAATGTAAATTAAAATCCATATATATTATAACGATTGCATGTTAACCAGGTTAATATTAAGTTAAGAAGGTGGATGATTTCACAACTGTTTAAATATTTTGTAAATTAATTATTTTATTCAACAAAATTTAGTTTCTCTTTAATTCGGAACAATATTTCCTAAGTTTTTTTTGTTATGAGTATAAATTGAAAATTAAGTTTTCACTATCAGGTTGAGCTTAAAATAGGAAAAATCCATCAAAAATATATTTAATTTTTGGAGTTGTCACAATTTTGTTGTTTTAAAACTTCTATTTGCTCATTGCTTGAATTTGTGCTTGTAATTCTATTTAGTTATGTTGTTTTCACCAAAGGGGCAATATTTTTCAAAAGTGTTGTTGATTTTGAAGTTCAGCTGAATTGAAAATGCTACTTTTGTTTAAATGCAAGACAAGGCCACAATTTCCACTTTTTCTAACTAATCTCCAGGTAGTACAATTTCAAAAGTCCCTTGAGCAGTTTTTTCTTCGATTTTAATATTATAAATCATTATTAATATTCTTTATTTTGTTATTTTAAATATTTTTATTATTAATCAAAACACTACAACGTTTTTTAAAAGATATGCTGAGAACATACCTTTGAATAAAGCTGCAATGGATGATCTTTCTCATATCAGTTTCTTTCACTGGCTTTAATTATTTGTCATATATGTTGTTAATATTGCTAAGTTGACCTACAAGGTCCAGCACTAACCATACCTGTAATGTTATTGATATTACCTAAGAACAGACTGGATAAGTTGTAGAATGAGAAAGGAAATGGGTAGACAAGTAGGTTATCCTAACTAGACCTATAACTTTTAATGCGAAGTCTGTCTGTATAAATTTTTATGATTAATTATTGAAAGTCCCTTTTTGCAGTTATGAACCGGAGCTTCATCCTGGTGTTACCTACAAGATAGACCACCCAAAAGCTACTTTAAAAATCTTTTCTACCGGTAGTATTACAGTAACAGGTGAGTCAGTGGGTCATTTTGCAACATTAATTTCTATACTAGTTTTTTTATTATTATAGAATATTATACAGCACATTAGCTACAATGGCAAAGAGCGCTGTCGCCAATAGCATCTGGTG
>JARUHE010334579.1:0-10732 GCA_031471125.1 Archaeomysis grebnitzkii | reverse complement strand
TTATAATTATAATTATAATTATAATTATAATTATAATTTTCAATTTAAAACATATTAACAAATAATTACAAAAACAAAGTAATTAACAAATCTAAAAAAAATAATGAATATTACAAACCACCAAAGTTTCATTTTCTTATTTCAGGCAACGTTGAAATTTATCACGAGGGGGAATGGGGGACAATCTGCGACGATGAATGGGACCTCCGGGAAGGGGAAATTGTCTGCAAGTTTCTAGGTTTTCCGGATGTCCATAAAGTCACTTACAACAGTCACTATGGACACCCAAGATGTGAGCATAACTTCCCCTTTTCTGTTCATGTGATTTTGGAAAAAAAATTTTTAATTGTTATTTTGGTAGCAATGATAAAACATTGTTCATGTGGTCTGAAGAGCGAGCCCTGGACGGCTGAGGGCAGCAGGTTAAAAATTGCCTTCACATTAATGCCCGCAATGTTATTTTGGTTTTTCTGATTAAGCTAAACATATATTTTTATACCAATGGTAACAATATAAAAATATTTGAATATTTCATTCATTAAAAGTGTTTAACAAATTAAAAAACTATGATTGTAGAGCCGATGTGCTGATGAGGATAGTCCAGTATGATGGTGTTTGAAGAGCAGCTGATAATATTAATTTAAAATGACTTCTATGTTTATGTCTACACAGTTAAAAATTTAAAAAAAAATTTAATACTATTGTGAAAAAACTTACATATGTTAAAGTTACTATATGTCTGGTAATTTTCCCATACATAATACCTTCATGGTTGTGTAAGCAATTGCTTATATGATACCATATTGCATGGAAAACCATAGTCTAATTAATATGGTAAACATCGTACCACACAGCATGATTATTAGGTATTGTATCATACCAGAAAAAGGGTAAGCAACTCACTATATGCCAACCATGATTGGTCTATCTGGTATGGTACCATACCAGAAATGAGGTAAATAACTCACCATGGTTGGTCTTGCAGACAAGTACTGGATGGACAACCTGTTCTGCTTCGGCAGCGAGAAGAACCTCACAACGTGTCGCTTCGACGGCTGGGGCAAGCACGACTGCACAAAGGAGGAGGGGGCGGGGGTGGTGTGCATCACCAACAACCCCCCCACCACCACCCCCTCACCTACATCCACGCTGCCGCCCAGGGATGAACCGGTCACCATCAAGAAAACTGTCATCGGGGTGAGTGATTTTGTCTTTGTATTTTCATGAAAATTAAAACTAATGGGAACTAAACCTAAAACCTAAAAACATTTAAGAAGTACGAAACTTCTCGAATTTTGTTTTAGTTCCTTCATTTGTTCCAAAATAATATATATTTATCATCAAAGGAATCCATAAATTCAACATGAATTGTTGTGCAAATAAAAATTCTAAAGCCAATCCCTTATAATGTATTCCGACAAACAGGCCTACTTCTTATTAGACCCCTTGAAATAAAAAATATATATAAATAAATAAATAAATAAATAAATAAATAAAAAATATATAGATTCCATTGCTGGAAACTTTACATCTCAGAAGCTTAGGTCGAATGACAAATAATCAAAACTTCCCCTCCCTTTCCCCTCCCCTTCCCCCCCCTTCCCCTCATTGTAGCACATCTTCGACACGAAACTGAAGATGCGTCTGGCGGGAGGTCGCATCAAGGAGGAGGGACGGGTGGAGGTCTTGGTTGCCGGCAACGACACCTGGAGCCTCATCTGTGGGGACGGATGGAGTCTCCTGGAGGCCATGGTCGTCTGTCGCCAGTTGGGGCTGGGATATGCGCAATCAGCGCCCTCTACAGGTACGTTGAAGAAGTCAATTGTGGAATCAGTTGATTCATTCTTATAATTATACAATTTTGTATCACCGGTGATACATAAGTCTAATAGCTTACTCCATCTTATGTTACACCAGTGATACAAATTAAGTTAGTTATGTTTTTGATTACATTATACAGGTAACTAGTTGAAACGTATAATGTATAATATAATCAAAAACACAACTAATTTGATTTGTATCACTGGTGTAACATAAGATGGAGTAAGCTATTAGATTTTATGTAACACCGATATTACAAGAAACGGTTAAAGTGTTAAATATTTTTATAGAAAACAACCCATAATTATTCCTGCATGCCTACTTATGGTAGTATGCAAACTATATCATTCAACACTATGCATAAAAGATATAAAAAAATCTTCACAGATGAAAAATAAAAAAGAACAAAATCAAATTTAAGTCAGATTTCGCCATTCGTAAATAAAAATATATTTTGAGTCAAAAAGCATACTTGATAAATTATTTAAATTTATTTGTTTTTGTTGAAATAAGTTGGATGAATTCTACAAATATTGCTTCCCATGAGATAAGTTATAGTACAAATTTACCGTGTGCGTGTGCGTGCGCGTGTATGTGTGGATGGGTGCATGTGTATGTACGTATGTAGTGCGTGTGTACGTGTGTGTATGTGTATTTGTGTGTGTTTGTATGTGCGTGTATTTATGTATGTTGGTGTAAAACCAATGTTAATGCATGTGTGCGTATGTTATTGTGTGCATACTTATATGTATGCGTATGATGTACCTATAAACTAATTTAATTGAACTACTGAAAAACAAATAAAAGAATACAAAATGTTTTATACCAGCAAAAAATGTTGGGATTAGTTACAACTTGAAAATGAAATCCGCCAGAGGGAAAAACAAGATCCTATAATACAAAAACGTAAAACGAAATCCCAACAATTTTATTGTTTGGTGTCAATTTACGAGATGAAAGAATATTAAAATATAAAATAAAATATAACATTTATTAAAAACATTCAAAACGTTTTGTATATGAATATTTAAAACTATAATTAATGTCAAGTATATTTATAAGACACTGTTTATGTTAAACTTTATGAAGATAAATGTTTTTTTACATATGTGTATACAAATGACAATGTGACTGTTGTTAGTCATTATACGGCGTTAAAATCAGATAAAATAACTTTTGTGTAAATAAAACTTTACAAATTAAGAAATTTTAATTTTACATAAAAACAAAATAATAAACAAAATTTAAGAGAATAATAATTTTATGAAAGTATGAACAGTGTAATTATTTAAAAACCTATTATCCGAGTAAAATCATTTCTGTGTTCCGAGATGCTTCAAGATATAACTTTGCTCTTATCAATTATTTTAATTTATACTGAAATTTAAGTAAATTTTACTAAAATGTGCTAAGACATAGTAAAAGTTTACTGAAATATATCACAACAATTATACTAAAAGCGTTAAAGACATTCATGTTTGTGACATAAAATACTTTTTGTTTAGATGACATTAAAAATTGTATTTTATTTATACTTTCAAGATAAATAATTAAACATGTCGACAAATTGTTCATTTTCATCCATAAATTAAGAGGAAATTCGTTTTATAGTTTTCATAGTATTACATAAAACTTGAAACAAATTTCACACTTTTATAAAGTGAAATAAATAAAACATTTTTACCCTACATATTGAATAACAAATAAAACATTTTTCCCTACATATAGAATAACAAACAAACATAACTTGAATAAATGTTACAATTAAAAATAATTTATCAGATTATCAAAATTATTATCCAGGTGAACAAAAGATAAAATTAAATTGAATAGAAAATATTAAAAAAAACTCAAAAATAAAAAAATACTAAAAAAACATTTAAGATAATTCGAAGTTTGCTAAAAAATGGTTTAACATGTTGAATAAGATTTTCTGAAGTGGCTTAAACTATGCATCAGAAATTCTTTTTAAAATTAGCATTCTAATGTGAAGACATTTTTGTCATTGCGTAAATAAACAAAAACTCCTTTTTTTTAAAAAAAAATTTCATTTTCTTGATTCTCTTCAATTCGCTTCCCAGGTTAATGATCTAGAAGCGAGACTATACGACTTTGAGATGAAATACATTTAGAGTATTCAGTTGTGAGACAGAAGATTTAGACTCTCCTGGCTTGAGATCAAGAAGAGTAATCATTCATTATATGATATCCGAAATAATAATTACAGGAAAACTCCTGAAAAATAGAATAATAAAACATAGAAAGTTCCTAAAACGTAGAATCATGAAACAAGAGAAATCCTACATCATTTATATGTATACAAAGAAAACTTGACACAAAGGCAGGGGTAACGGTGTTAGATCGGTATGCCTGAAACAGAAATTCTTCTTATAGCTTAGACAAAATTTGGTCTACATTTCAGGAGTTTTACTGCATTATTATTATAGTTTAAAATCTTGAAATTTCCTAAGAATCACTTCCATGTTAGATTTGCATACATAGGCAGCATACTTAATTAGATGTAACATTCAACTGATCTACTATTGGTTTAACAATTATATAACTATGACTAATATATAGCATTCTAATACAGCTTCAAGACTGCTGGATATGTTCAACTTATGTTCACGTTTTTAAAGTTGTTGGGAGATTAACAGTATTATGTAATGTTTTCGTTATTAGTCAAGTATATTTGTTATATTTTTTATTTGTAATAGTGTTTCCTTCGTTTTCTTCAAATCAAATAAAACTGCTACGCTATCAAACTGGCAAAGAAACGCCTTCTTTACTAGGTTACTAAGAAGTCATGTGTTAAAAAGTTAGAAAGTTAGTATAGGAGATTGGGACAGAAGGAGTTGGTGGGTGTTTCTAGTGTTACAACAGTTTAATTAAATAATATTTGCAAAGGAATGCTTGAGATGACAGAGTTGTGTGATTAAATGTAAAACCAAACAATTCAATTACTAGGTGGAATTCAATCAAAGATTTTATTCGATGCTGCCAATCTCCTTTCAGATACTGATAATAAACATTAAGAATAAGTATTGTACAAGTGTGCATTATTTATTTTATTGATGCAATGTTGCGTCAATATTTGCCATATAATTTTTTTTAACATTCTTATTGTGGCTTGAATAGTTATTTTTTATATTTGTGTGTTAATTGTAATTGTTTTTTATATGTGAATTAATGTATAAGCTTCAGCATTGTTTTTCATTAACATGTTCTATGCTATTAGCCTATTATTAATTTGTAATATTGTATTAATTAATTTGTAACATTTGTTAACTTTATTCTGTAAGCATATTAAAATTGTTTGTAATTTCAACGATCACAATAACCCGAAAATATCATATAAGCTTTCCAAAAATATACGACACTTTACAGCTTATTATAGTACCTGTATTATTAAATCTTTTAAGCCGCATTAAGTATTAATATATATGGTGTTAATATTTTGAAAAATGTTCCTTCTAAAGTATTCATAATTTGTTCATTTGTTCTTATGATAATAATTGACACATCTTTATAAATTTTCTTTATAAGAAACTTTAAGACTTATAAGTTTGATGTAAGCTATAATGTTTTACAAACAAATTGTCTTAATGGAAATGAAAACCATTTAACTTTGTACCGTATAAATACTAAACATTTTTCAGTGATGCTTTGTAATAGAATTGAATACATTGTTTAAATCTAACAATTCTTATTTAAGCCTTAACAATATTTGAAATCGGTAATTACTTTGAATTTAAAAAATTATTCTAATTTTAAAAACAATTTAAACTTATCAGATATTTTAAATTTAAATAAATTCCTTTAAAATAATTAAAAAAAGAAAGTTTGCTGAAAACAATGAAAACTATTTGGGAAAATGAATTGGCGTAATAAATGATTTATTCCAAACATTTATTGCCAGATTAAAAGTTTAATAAATAACCAATTATTTATATTAATTGTGCTTTATTTAATTTATGTTATCAATATTTTCGATGAATTGTTTTATTCGTTCAATGATAATTCAATTGTTATTGAACTTGTAATTGAACTTAATTGTGTGATTTGTTCTTTGTCAAAAAATTTGTTGAATTTATTCAATTTAAACAACATTTGAATCTTGTTCACCTTATGGAATATTTTTAATGTTTTCTATCATTTATATTTCAGTCATATTTATCATTATTTCTTTCATTGTGGTTGTTTTTTTGTAATTTTTAATGTGTTTTTTATGATTTATCTTTAAATTGGATACATGATTAATACATTTATTATCATTGTTTTTTTTTATTTTTAAGTATGTAACCTATCATTTATTTTTTAGTTATATGTAAAGTTATTTCTTACATTATGGTTATTTTTTAGCTCTAAATATGTATCTTAACATTAACTGTTTAGTTATACAATATATTAAAATTGGTGAATATTGCTAATAATTCTTCTTTCAAGCAAGTTTTACAAAAAATTATAGCATAATTACATGCAACAGTTTTGTTTTTGATTTTCTCCAGTCTTCTGAAGGAATGTTTTTCTTCCGAGGTTAGGTTAAAAATTAAACTCGCGAAACTATGCATACTTAACGTTTCAACTTTCATCAGTCATAATCATAAGTTAATTTATTGAAATACAATAAATCTTTAAAATAGGTAATAAAGATGTATTTATACTACACACAACAATTAATTACAGAACATTATGTTATTACAGGAGGAAATAGTTTTAAGACGCCGCCTATATATATACCCAAGCTACTGGTTTAATGGCATCACTGTAAATTATGAAAAGGAAGTTAACCCGATATATATTACAGAAGCAGAAAAACATCGAACCTTGTAGTGAAGAACAATTTGGCTCCAAGAGGGTCTTTTTTGCGACATGCTAACATTATTTATAAATTTAAATACGAAATGCCACAAAGACAGATGGCTCAATATATTTGCATAGCGCAGAATACTCTATCTGAGGTTTACTGGCCACTTACAACAGAACATTTTTTGCGCCATAACATCAAACTTACCCCGAGAACACCTCATCAATATAACAAGATTTATTGACAGAGCTCTGACTAGAAAAAAGTTACTGATCCAAAAAGTGTTACATATTAAAGAATAATAACCAAATGTTAATATCTAATTCGACATTTTTAACAATGTTTTAAATTTATTTTCAGGCGATAATAATAATAGGCCTAAAAACATACTGAAGAAAAACAAGATTATTGGATAAACATCCAATGATGATAGTTCATTCAGTATACATTCCATATAACGCCATTACACACCTATCCGTGACTCCAATCTCGACATTTTGTACCTTTCTTGAGACCTGTTTGTAGTAGGACCATTTTGCCAGTTTGTGTTATGCTAATTGGGACATTCAGTAGCTCATGCTGCACGATATGCCTCGATTAGTCGCCGGTATATTTTTCTGTCCTCCTTTAGAGCTTGTATCTTCTCCTTTGGTCTATCTGGTGGTAAGCGGTATGGAGTGGCAAATGTAGGTGGCTCTATATTGGAGATTGATTGATTATATAAATAAAAAGGCCAATGCCCAGCCCTGCACCCGGAGGGTATTCAGCACTCTCAAACAATACTGTAACTAAGTTACATAAATTAAAGCCGATAAAACAGCCCAGCGCACTTTGAAAACTCAGCCAACCCATGAATCGGGACATTGTCATTTAAAACACTCATAAGAGGAAGCCCGGCCAGGCCAAGACGTACTCTCTCACCAAAGTAAGCCACACAGGTAGTTAAAATATGCTGGACAGTCAGCACACAGTTGCAGGTTGGGCAAACGGGTGGAACATGAGCTGCTCCCGAGCAGAGGAGGAAGTCATGGGTCAACCTGGTGTGCCCTATACGCAGTGAGTGAGTGGGAGAGTGAGTGAGAGAGATAGTGAGTGAGAGAGAGAGAGAGATTGAATGAATGAGAAAGAAAGAAAGTGAATGAGTGAAAAAGAGAGAGTGAGAGAGTGAGTGAGTAAGTGAACAAGTGAGTGAGTGAGAGTGAGTAAGTTAGTGAGTGAGTGAGTAAGTGAATGATAGTGAGTGAATGAGTGAGTGAATAAGTGAGTGAGGGAATGAGAGAGTGAGTGAGTGAGTGAGTAAGTGAGTGAGTGAATCAGTAAGTGAGAGAGAGATTGAATGAATGAGAGAGAGAGAGTGAATGAATGAGAGATAGTGAGAGAGTAAGTGAACAAGTGAGTGAGTGAGTGAGTAAGTGCGTGTACAATACAACTATCATCACCAATAAAATGTTCATTTCTCTTCTATGGTATAACCTTTAAGCAAAAAACCACAAAAATGTGCTTTCAAGTCTAGTAATTGCTAAAATGTTTCCAACTTTGAATATAAAAACTTGTTAATATTTATAACTTTGTTTTAGAGGTTTTTATCCGAAATTTGAGGTGTTTTTAACCTGTTACAATACGATATTACAACAGTGATACAATTTTGATTGAAAAAGTTGATTTAATCAAGAAAAAGTGCAGTTGAAATCACGATTCATGATTTATTTATGATATTGATTAATAATATCACGAATGAAATCAAGTTTTTCTTAAGTCCAGATCTATATGGAGGCAAAATCATCTTTTTGTAATGAATTTAGAATCTAAAAATTCTTTTATATATCATATGCAAATGATACATTTGATATATATGATACATGTACAAACGATACATTTTAAACATATGCAAATGATACATTTGATATATATGATACATTTGTTGGTAATAAATATTATAGTTTAGCGTGAATTGAGCGTAAAATTTCACGTTTCATATTATTTAAGCATACGGTCAACAGCCGCTTAGCTTTTTCTTTGAAGTCTTCAACTATATTTGTAAACAAAAAAGATGGCAAACATTCCTTCCCTTATTTCAAAAATTGCATCGTTTTTATCGAGCATGTGAACATAGTGAGCGAAAGCTCTATATATTATTTTCTTTCTGTCGTTGTTATTGTTGTCGTCGTCGTCCGGTTAATGTTGTTTGTATTTACTGTGCATTATTGGGGAACTTCATGAAGCCAAATGGATGTATGGATATAGCAAGACATGGTGGCCCTGTTATGACGAGGTAAGCTTTTATTGAAAGTATTCTGTTGCTGACTTTGGATGGGGTGTGGGTGATTTTCTTGTGTTTCTAGTACATGTGTTGCTGACTTTAGATGGGATAAGGTGTAGTGTAGGGGAAAGTTGATTGAATAGGGTGAAGTGTAGGAGAATGTCTGGTATAAGAAGTATTATTGTGGATGTTGAAATTCTGTTTGTTTCGATCCAATATTCAATAATTTGTTAGCTGTTTTATAAATTAAGATTGACTAGCTTTTTATGTCTAAGGTAGTCAAATTGACTAACTTTTTATGGCCTAGGATAGTCAAAATTGACATCATCAAATTTACTAACCTTTGTTATTAGTGCACATTTTTTTGTTGATTCAATCAACTTATTGTGATTCAATCAAAATCGTATCACATTCAACATATTGTACCAATGTAATATGATTTTGATTGAATCACGGTGTGTAGTATACTGTTAACAAAGGTTAGTCAATTTGATGTTGTCAAGCTTGACTACCTTAGACAGAAGAATTAGTCAATTAACTATGTTAGACATAAAAAGTTAGTGATGTTTTTTCAGTTTGGCTGTTTTGTAATCTGGATGATATTCCCCAGTAGCATCTATCCCTAGTTAGTGGCTGATCCTTGTCTATTAGCCACGATTTAGTGGTTATTCGATGCCTACCTTGGAAAATAGCCAAGAATTAGCCATTGAAATTCTATTAGTGATTGGTAGGTTGCCCGTGTAGAATAGAAACAGTATTTATTTATGGGCATTGGGGAGATCTTACAGAAATAGGATGAATAGTATCAATTTTTAACATTTTAAGGTACAAATGTTTATAACGTGTTTATGCTACCATTGTTTTCATAACATAGTTTCACTACCAACTGTCTTAACAACCTTATGCTATCGACATTTTAATACGCTTATGTAGTCTATCAGGGTTCCCAATGTGGTGGATATTTGTGTTGTGAATGTACTATTCACCTTTATCCTAAATTAATTAAAGATTTTTAAAAAATTGTATTTTTAGTAATCAGGAACTGAACATTTGTTGCCTTCAAAATCCTTAAAATTATCGTCAATTTTTGTAATAAAAAAAAAATTAATGTCTTCCAAAAATGAAATATTTTTTGGCACCGCGCATGAGGTTACATTTTTGTCATCGCAAAACATTTTTATTTAATCAATATTTACATACGAATAAAAAATGGAATCTTTTAATTTGAAGCAGGCGGTGAACGTGCATCAATCGCACCCATAGCCTGGTTCATGAGAACCAGACTGCCATTAACTAACTTTAATTTGAAGAATTGTTTCAAGAACTCACCTTGCAAAAATGTAGATAAGAGGTGTATGGTTATCCACTTTTCAGTTTCATTTCCTTTAATTTCTCAACTTTAAAATATTTTACAATTTATGAAATTATTTGTTTGAAAAAATAATTACTTTTTTAATTCATATAACACTAAAACTAAAATTTATTTAAACATAAAAATTTTAAACTTTCTATTAATTTAACTAAAATAAAAATTTATTTAAATTAAATTATTGAAACTTAATTTTTATTTTTAGGAGCAACAAAATATTTGAAAGTTTTTTCACGAAACTTGAAAATACAAAAACGAGGTTAAGATAACTCGCGAGTAAATCCAGAGTGAATTCGAACGCACCTCTCACTTTCGCTTTCACTGACAGACTGATTCAGTTATTCGTTTCTCGATGCTCGTTTGCTCAAATACTTTCTTAAAAAGGACCGTATTTGTACTTGAAAGAGGACCATATATATACACATGTGTGTGTGTGTGTGTGTGTGTGTGTGTGTGTGTGTGTGTGTGTGTGTGT
>JARUHE010334568.1:0-10732 GCA_031471125.1 Archaeomysis grebnitzkii | reverse complement strand
TCATTGTCTAACGCCGACGACAACGACGACGAGGACGACATCGGAAACGCTACGCCTATGTAGAGCTTCGCTACGCATGCTCGACAAAAACCACATAAATGAAAACAAGAGAAGAAATTATTATTCATTATTATTATGGGATATTATATGGCACATGAGAGAAGAAAGTAAGAAACACAAAACAAGGAAGACGAGTACAACGCATGATTTTTTTGCGTATATAAATCACCCTTCACACTTATTGTTACTTAATGAAGTGCTATATTGAATTAATGAAAATAATATACTATATTTTAGTATACAATTGACGATACTTATCATTTGAATGTTCTTTGCAGTCTCTAGACCAGTTTTCTTATTATCTTTCACATTAATTATGGAAGTTGTACTAGAGTGTAAATTATTTATCAATACTCATATTTTGTCAACGACCAGTTCAATGAGACACTTAATTAGTTGTTGATGAAACACCTTATTCTGGTCTCATCAGTGTCCATAAAAATCTTGACAAAAACATCATTTGCTACATTGTCATTGATATTTCATTGCAATTCTAGTTGAAAATTATTTGGATTTTTAGATTATTTATAACTTTTATTTATCATGGGTTTCTCGATCCTCAAATTGTGTTTGGATTAGTCGATGCTGTAAGTGTGATGATGAGATGTGCTTCTATGTAAGTTAATCCTTAACAATTATGTTCAGTTTTTCCACAATATTATCAGAGTTTAGTTTGAGAATGCATTCATCACGGTTAGCTCATTTAATGATTCACGCAAGCTAGGTTAAGATCAAGAAATTAATCTGTCGATTATTGCAAATATCGAGTTTGCAAAGCTATTTACTATATCAATATTTGTTTTCAGTGAAAAGTTATTTTCAGTGTATTATGCATGTAAATTTAATTTCAATGGAGATACGGTGTATCGTACTTTTTCACTACTACAATTTGTAAGCTTGAGCAAAGATGTTCAGAGGTTTTTTGATCAAAAGATTTTACGACCAAAAACATGTTTATACAACTTTTTGCATACGTAGTATCAAACGTATGGATACAATTACTTGAATAAATAAGTAATTATTGCATTGTTTTATGTTTGGCGTACTATTGATCAAAAAACAATAGTCTTCACCTGGAAATATACAAGTTTGAATTATTCTATCACCTAAGAAAATAAACATATTTTGTTTTTGTTTTATAAAAAAATTAAATAATTTTAAATCGTATTTCATTTTAGTTGAACGAGATTTTATCTTTTATGCAGAGTACATTCAATCAACTTGTATAGCTTGTATGTAATTAATGCAATTGATGCAATTGATGCAATTGTATATCTTGTATGTGAGGCTCTGTTTGTGAAAGATGCTTTGGCAGGTCCATCATTTGTTATTGAAGTCAATAAAAGAAGTTATAAGAGTGACTTTAAACTGTCGAGATTGATTACACATTTTTTAGTTTTTCTTGAAGTTATGAAAAACACCTTTAAGTTCCTAGCTACTAAGATTGAATTAATGGTGTGTTATTCTTGAACTTGTTTTTTTCTGATATATTTATTTTAAATAAAGTGATTGTATGTAATGTAGTTTGATGTAAATTTGACATATGTTTTTAAATTGGATTTTTTTAAGTCAATTAAATGAACTCTAAATAGATCGAATCAAAATTAATTGTAGCAGAATAGTTAACGTATACTCATGATTGCTTTGAATCCATTGTAACCATTTCGTAACTAAGAACTAATGCCCAAAAGATAAAGTTCACTTCAACTTTAAAAATATTTGAATTATATAACTTTATAATATTCTACCATCTATACAAATAAACATATATATTCTATTTTATTAATTTGTTTTAATATTGTACCAACGCCGACTCTACTGCAGGCCACCCGTATTACTTGCCATACAATTTTGACTATTACAAAAATACATTGGAAACAACTGGTAGCATAGATACCAACCATTACCGTGGTATAGACCCAATTTTTCTTCATCTATGACAAGCAAGTTAATTCCGTATCAAGAAAAGATGGGTCGAGAATGTATTGTGTAATAGGGATTTCGATGGGAAAGGCCTGTAGTAGAGTCAGCGTTGGGTGTACAATAAAAAATGTAAACCATTCATTTACACAATTTCTTAGTTGAAGAAGATTTATTTCTTGAGCAATATTACAGTATGTTTATAAATGTAAATTCTTCCCCTGATTAATTTTTTGGTGGGTTGGTTTGTCTGTTCAAAGTCCCTTTACACCCTTCAGGGTCAATGAGACTACATATGATCAACAACTAAAATGTAAGTTTATATACGATTTTTTTCGTTTTATTTAGTGAAGATGTTTGCTCTGTATTTATAACTCAGTATCTATGTATCGAACGCCGTTTTCCATGTAGGGTAAGCATACTAAACGTCGACCCCCTGTTATATGTCGACCCCTTTATTTTAAAAAAAATACGTTATTTACTAATTATTTAATATTTTGAACTAATGATTACCCAACATTAGCATTACATCTTTAAGATTCTTGGTACCAAAGGAAGTTTAAATGAGCAAACTGATAACTGATATATGATCAGTTAAACGACGTCAGTCGACTTTAAACCCTTGTGCTTAAAGGGTCGACGAATAGTAGTCTTACCCTATAGACATGTTTTCAAGCTCATCTTATTCCCTTCTCTTACTTAAACCGTATTTTTTCTTGATTTAATCCCCTTATTTATGATACAATCAAAATTCTATAACATTTAAATGGTTATGGTCGGATGCAGTTGTGGATGCGGATTCGTTGAGCCAGAGCTGCGTGTCAAGCTCATTTTACATAGCTGTGGCGCGTTGGCTTGGTATACAAATTATCAGATGTTTATAGTTATGAACACCATTTGTTCATCCCAAGGTTAGTAATTTATTTCAAAATAATTTTGCAATTGAGTGAACTATATGTATTTTTTACAAAAAAAAAATCTTAAAACTATCCAAAACGAACGTCCTCGTTAAAATATAAAATATTTTTTGGCATTTTGGCAAAAAAATCGATGATCTGATAAATTTAATACCACAGCCAATGTGCCACAGCTATGTAAAACGAGCTGCATCCGACCATAACCAATTGTATCAGTGTGATTGAATTACTAAAGATTTGATTCAATCAAGAAAAAGTGTGGTCGAGAGCACTTATTTAGTTAGCCTCATACCTGAATAAGACATCGGTAAATGAAGTTTATAGACTATGCCAATATATTTTCTAATTCTATTATTTGGAGGTACTCATTTAAACAGTAGGCCTATAATGTTATTTGGAGGTACTCATTTAAACAGTAGGCCTATATGTTATTTGGTACTACTCATTCAAGCAGTAGGCCTATGTCGCTTTGCTTTCTCTTTAGAGTCTAAAAGCCGATTGTTTTTAACTGCTGATCAAAGGTTTTTAGTGGGTTCCTTACAGGAAAAAAGGTAGACGAGTTGACACTAAATATTTTTCATAATCTTTTTAATTTTTAAAGGAAATTATGTAATTCACATATATCAATTATATTTAATAATAAAATATGTGATGAACGATAATAGAGAATAGTAAAATAGTTAAATTGCATATATGTAAAATTATTGTAGTTTTATATTATAGAAACGTACTGTCTTTAACTTAAGGTTCAACTTCCCACGTTCTTATGAATTTCCTTGTTGGAAATATAAGTTTCTTAAAGCATAAAAATATGTTTAAATGTACATTGATTAAAAAAGTAGTGATTAGAAACATCCAATTGAGAAACGGATAAGGAAAATGTGTTTTTTTAATAAAGAAAAACTATTTATTATAACTAAAATACAAATTGAAGTTAACATTACATGATGCATTTATAAAAAAATGCTTAACAAAATATTTACAATTTCTAAAATTTATAAAGTATATTGCAAAATAACAAATAAAAACAGATATAAAATATAGTTTTAAGTACAAGGTATAAGAATGAAAGTTACCTTTAAAGTACATATACATTTTTATATTAGATGAAAATTAACATTTGTAAGTACATTGCTCCTTCAAATTTTATTAACATAAAATACTCAATTCAAAAAACTCAAACTTTTAACATAACTTACCTGGACAACAAACTTATTAACATAAAACTAAACGATTAGTAAACTTACTAAACAAATATTCAAATGATTCTATTGCACCATACACAATGAAATAAGAATTGTTAGTATCAGGACAGCTGGAGATAGTCAGAACCCAAGCACTATTCATTACTTAGTATTGTCGCAAATAAAGGGTTCTTGACTTACCATGACTAGTAATAACATCAGGTGTTGCTGAATCCATTTTTGAAGTAGCTAATGTAGTGAAATTTGTGGTTTCGGGTGTGCTGCTTGCAGATAAAACTTTTGATGCTGTGGAGTACTTATCAAAATGGTTCGCATCTGTTGAGTTGTCATCCAAATTGGATAAACATGAGTTTCGCCTCCCGTCTCCCCCGTAAGAATCGAAGCTGTGTTCACTGACGCCTTCCATTGAAGAATGGCTCCGGCGGGTGAGCAATGACTGGTTTGTTGTGCCGTCCGATGTGGGATTCGGGTAAGATTCGACTGTTTTCTCGGAAGAAGTTGGGAGGCCGTCGACTAAAAAAGTCTGGTGAGCTAGATTGTTGTTAAGGTGATGACGAGTGTTTAATAATGGAGGTTTGGTTGGAGGAGGTCTTGTGAACTTCTCTTCATTTGAATCCCATTCATATCCTTCCAAACATGTCATTCCTCGACGAATTCTTTCGAAAGGTTCGTGCTGACTTAAATTCTTGGAGGGAAATATTCTCCCCTCTCTATAGTCAACATGGTATTCATCCAAATGACGGTCAGATCTATAGCTTTCTTCATATGGGTTTGAACTTCGGTTTGGTAAACTTAGTTTTGGTGGTTTACTTTCATGAGATTGTAAACTATCTTTTGATTTTCTACTCCGTGGTTCATCTAACGTTTCCAGTGACCTTGTATGTCGTAAGGATGCTCTTCTCAGCTGTTCTTTCCACTGAGAATCATCCTCCCAGTTGTTTGTTTCTTCAAAGTCATCGGAAACTGGACTTAAATAGCTTCTTTGATCATAATGACTTAATCTGCTGGCAGCACTTTCTCTGCTGACTAAACTGTCTCTACTTCCACTAATAGGAAGATCATTAACTGATAGAGGAGTTACTACCCTTGGAGAATGTACATTTATTCCTCTGGTGTTTATACTTTGAACGCTATGTTGATCAGGGGAAGAAGCCTTATGTATTGCATTACTTGGAAACCAATTACTGCTGGATGAATTACTCATATTATATTGGTTATGGAGAACATTTTCTTCCTGTCTCCAATTATTTGGAGTAAAAATCTCTATTTTAGGAGTAAAATTGTTTATATTCGAGTTATTTGTAGCACCAGCTGACGTCCGTGGCGTTCTTCCTGTCTCATCAAGCAATCCTTCCAAGGAACGACTTCGTCTGTGGCCAGCATTTGTTGAAGACGTTGCCAACGAAGGAGCGTTCGATTTGTTAGAAAGTCCATAAGGATAAATATTTTTGGTATCAAAATCAGGATCAGGAGTATGCGACCTATGATTCATCTTTCGTAGAGTGTCTGATTCATACATATTTCTTTCATCTAGCAAACTAAACGTTTTTCCCTCTAGTATTTCTACAGAGGTCTTCAATTCGTTTGCAAATTGATCCTTTCTGTTGTCAAGTTCAGATGTTCCTCGAATAAGATTAACTTTCCTCCCTATATCTTGACGCTTGTTCGCTTCCAAATCTCGTTGATTGTTAAGTTGGTAACCTCTTGGTCGAGGACTAACTGAGGAATGTTCCATTTGAGGAAAATTGTCGTCTCTTATTACGTCTGAATAATAATATGGTGCAGTTCTTGGACTTGGTTCACTACCAACAGATATGTTGGAAGATGCTCTAATATGTATTGGACCTACATTTCCATTGATAGGAGACAAGACAGGACTCTTTAAACTTCTAGTTGATGCCTCAGAAGATGTTCGTTGATGGCTTATAGAGCTACATGTATTTCCTCTTATTGCATCAATCATAGGAGATTCAAGAACTTCAAAATGATTTGGCGATTGATAATAATTCGATTTTGTATTGTAATTTGGATACATTGAAGTCTCATTTTGATTGCTCTCTGAATATGAATTTGGTGAAATATGTATATTATTAGCTAAACGAGGCAAAACAGGAGTAGGATACCCATTTACATAAGAAATTGGAGATAACCCACTTGTGTTCGAGTTATTAATAGAAGATTGAGGACTATGCAGAAACGAATCATTTATGTGACTATTCTCCAGCTTGTTTGATAAATATGATGTATCAAAATCATTGAAAGATGTATTTTGGTCAATTAGCATGTTTGATCTAGAAGAAGAATTGTGTTTGTCTCCTGGAAGAAGGACATGTTCTCTATATTGGTTGTAAGGTTTTCTTTTCTCCCAATTAGGATTGCCTTTTCCAGGAGATATTGCATTATCCTCAGGATAAGCTGCAGATGCTGGATATCGGTCTTCAGATCCCAAAATAAAACTGTCTTCACAGTTCAATCTTTCCAATGTTTCCTCTAGTACAGGTCGTCTTTTATGTTTAATTGAATGAGAGCTGATACTAGAGTCTGATTTTTCATGCAGTTTCAACTTGGTTGAGGACACGTGGGAAGAAGAAGAAATGTTCAGATCTTCTTTAATGTTATTTTTAGTGGTTCTTAATGACCGAGATGTATTGAGGGCATTCCGTAAATGTGCTGGTGGTTCTGGAGTGTCCAAATTCTCAAAGTCAAACGTTGCAGATTTTGGCCCATTCGATTCTATCTCATCAAGTGGCGGTGGACTGAGTGGAATTGGAGGAGGAGGCACCAAGTCTGAATCGGATGAATCATGTGCATCAGGATCACTGGAAGGTTCTGCTCCACTCAAATAATATGAAGCAGGTCTAAAAGTATCCGACAAGCTAAATCTAGGATTTCTAGGAGGATCAACTAGTGTATCAAAATCTTTAGATGCTTCGTCATCTGCATCAGAAGATGCGTCAGAAGAAATATCTTTTTCCATTTTGATAGTAGAACTTAACATTGATTCAGAAGCATATTTCTTAGTTAGATATCGTTTTTGCTGTAATTCTTGAGGTTTAACAGGTAAACGGGGCTTAACTTCTTTCTTGCAATCATCTTTGTCAGTATTTGGTACTTCCATGTATATGGCTTCATAGTGAGATTTTGGTTGATAAATATATTCGTAATGTTGTTGATCTTCTTTTTCACCAATTTCATAATATCTGGGACTTTCAGGTGTTAATGGATAATCTAATGTTTGCTTAGAGCCATCAAGATTTATATTTATTGGAAGTGATGAATTTTTTTCAGGACGTTTATTTCCTGATTCACCGGTCATTTCTATATAAGTATGTTCTTCATATTCTGTTTTGGCAAAAATATCTGGGTATGTTGGCTCAGGTGTAGCTAAATGTTTACTGCTCAGACTACTTGTTGAGCTGCCATGACCTGATATAGATGAGCCATATGAAGGTTTCTTTGGTGGGCTCATAGGTAAATAATTTTCTTCTGAGAATCCAGAAGAATTAAAGGAAATAGGTGGAGGAGGTGCTTCTTCATCAGGTGGCTTATCAAGATTTTCGGAATATAAAGAATAATTTTTAGAGTTGTGAAATTGATGTCTCTTTTCTTGAATGGAAGTATCCTGCCATTTGGATATGTTACCTTCTACATCACTGCCGTCAAGTTGTCTTAATGCTTCGTCAATGGATTCGGCCAAACTAAATCTTAAAGGTTCAATTGGTCGACTTTTATTCATTTCATTGCGTAGTGTTGGCTTTTTCGGAGGTCGTGGAGGAGGGTTTGTATGGTCCTTGTTTTCATCTGCAGATTTTCGAAGGTCAGCAAGGACATTAGATGCAGCCGATAATGGGGGAACGTTAAAGTCCGTAGATTCTTCATCTTCACTAGAATTATCGTTTGATAAAAGTTCCGAATCACTGTGAAACCTTTTACGAAAACCATTATTAATAGCAACTGTTTCTTTATTCTTGAATTCAAAACTTTTCAAAAGACTTTTAACCGACGATAAAGACGATTTTTTATTGTTATCTATCTGTACATTTTCAGATACAGGTAATAATTCTCTATGTTTTTCATCTTCGTCAAACACAAATTTTCTTAGGTTTGAACGATTAAGCCTTGAATCCATAATTTCCTGAGGACTTTTTATGTCCTTGTAGTCTTTGTTTATCAAATCGGTATTTTGACAATCCATTTTATATTTATCTTTTACCGTATAGTCAAGAGTATGTTTTACATGAGCTTCTAATGCAGCAACTACAGTCGTTTCAGAAGTTGTAAATTCCGATTTTATTGGAGAAACAAAAGCTTCGGCACATCGATTTTGAGGTGAAATTGGAATCAATGCCTCTGTAAGATTTTCTATAGATATATTGTTATCACGGGTTAAATTTGAGTTGTAATGATCACTATTCAATGATAACGAATCTAGGTCTAGATCCGTTCTAGAATTCGAAAAGGCTTTTATTCTATCTTGAACCAAACTTTTTTGAGTTGCTGCTTGCGTTTCTTGAACAATTCTTGGGCTTTCTAATGTTGGTAAATTTGGAGTCGAAGCGTTTAAGCATGATGAAGACTGGGCTGATGTTTCAATTTTGTCTGGCATAATATATTCGTAACTGTATTCACGAACTATTTTAGATTCGTCTACTTTTAACTTAGAATCTTCATCTCTCCATGATCTTTCAAACTTCTCTGGACTCCAAGTTTCAGGTCTGCGATTTGACTTTGAAAGAGCTCTTCGATGTAATACATCTGAACAATCTGTATTATTTTCAAGACTCTCATGTGTCCATATTGCTCCATAATTCTTTTTTTCATTTCTTTTTAGCGACATTTCTGCCCTTAGTGTATCATAACCACTATCTGAATATTTGCCGATGGAGCTATCGTCTGGAAAAAGACCTTTATGAGATGAATGAGAAGACAGACTATCGACCTTTGTTTGTAAATGGGACTCATACGTTTGATATCCAATAGAACCTTCAAGGTTAGAGATGTTTCTATCGTCTTTTTCATGGTACAAGTTTTTATCATCATTTAGATCAGGTAAAGAATTTTCATTGCTCTCCACTCTGTTATGAGAAAATTGAATTCGTGTGTTTTCATATTCGACAGTTTCATTTTCTTTATAATCATTAAACACTTCACATACTTTTGAATCATTTGTTGCAGGCATCTGCACATCAGATACATAATAAGGGTCGCGCGTTGCATAAAACATGTCATTACTAACTAAGTTTTGATCACTTTTCTTTTTCATAGTGTTTGAATACATTGAAATATTTTCATTCTTTTTTGCCAAAATTTTTGTAACCTCTTCAAAGCCACCACAATTTTCTATAAAAACAGGCTCTGCTCTTTGACTGACATTACTTTCGCGATTTCCTTCTAGCCTATTGTCTTCATTAGCTAATCTTTCACTTCTAAGATTGATATTTGCATATTCTGGTGAAGCAGTTTGACTGGTTGGTGTTGGTTTGTGAGATATTAAATTGTCATTTTGCTCACTGCAATCGACAATTGATAATTTTCCTTCGTTCTTTGAAGTGGATTTGGAGTTTTCTTTATTTTGTTCATGGTTATTTTTTCTCAAGTTTTTTCTTGCTCTTTTCCGGGAGCCTCTTTCTTCAATTATATCTGTCAGATGAAGAGAGGTACATTCAGAAATTTGAGTTTGAACAATTTTGTTTTTAATGTTGAAACTTTCATTTAAATTAATATTTGTATGACTTGATCTTTTCTTGGTATAACCATGCAATTTCCTTTCAATGAAGCATCTAAGAATTCAGATTATGAATAAAAACATGCGAAGAAGTATGTTAACAGCCCTAGAAGATGCGTGTTTGTATATTCATGCCTTGAATTTTTTCTATTCTTTGAGTTATTTTTTCTAAACATTATTTTTTTTTCATTGAAATTGAATTTATATTTTTATCAACATTAGTTCTAAATAATTATAAAAAAAATTAATTTATGTTTAGTAATAATAGTTGTAATCCATTTCATTAGATTATAAAATTTCAGATCACCAACATCATGCATATATGGTCATGTAAATAAATAGAGCTTTTAGAATTCCAGTTATTGATGTAAGGTAATTTCCATTGACTTCCACCATGCAGTTTAAAAAATAACTTAACAAGTCTAGCGAGGTACTCAAAAAGCACTGTTGTTAAAATTAATAAATTTGTAATAAAATAGGTAGATACTACCAACGTTAGTTTCACGACTAGCTAAGGCTTACAACTAGTAAAGTACGAAACATTTTTAGTGACTAAACTTATTTCTAAATTAATAACGTTCAAAAAGGCTCCATTTAATAAAGATTAATAGTTTCGCATATTATTTCGCCTACTTTATTAAAACCATACCACCATATTTTAGTTCAAGCGATACTTCTATATTATGCCAAATTGAATTTACAACCCATATTTTATTTTGTTAACTTATTGCACTTTTGATATGACTTAAAAATACATTTTATATCACTTAGTCTTTAACTAAGTGAATTTTCTTTAGAAATTTACAATGATTTTGAGGATGTATACACATGTGCACATACAAAGACACACACACATATATATATATTGTGTAAATTGGCAACAATGTTATTTAAACATGATTCAT
>JARUHE010334567.1:0-18896 GCA_031471125.1 Archaeomysis grebnitzkii | reverse complement strand
TTCAATGAGTTCTTGAATTGATTGATTTTATTTGGCACATTGCTCTGAGGTTCATAAAAGAAACTACCAATTTATCTGCCAATTGTTGTTGGTCGAAGGTTTTTGATGGGGACATTTTTACTTGAAATTGAGCATTCTGGTAGATAACTTAACGACTTTTTTAGTGCTTTTTCCTACATAGTTTTTGTTTAATGTTTTGTTCAACTGTTTTTTTTTGTCTTTTCTTCCTTTATTTGTACATTTCAACATTCTACAGATGAGTGTTCCTATTTTTTATGTATGGATTCTACAAACAAGAAGGTGAAGTTAACTGATGATTTCTGAGTTTCTATAGTTCTTCCTGTTTATTTACTTACGCATTCTACAGACAAGAAAGCGAAATTAGGTTAGGTTGCGAGCTCCTATAGTGCCTAATATTTATTAAAAACTCATTTTCATGAGCAATCCCGTTCATATTTCAACACATTACTTTTTTGGCATTTTTTATCTTTGGATCTTAGCAACTTGCGCATGTGATCTGTTCAGCGTTTCACCAACTTGGTCAAATGAACATGTGAATGAATGGTAAGTAAACTGTTTTTTTTTTTATAGAAACTATTTATAAAATAGCTGTATAAACAAATTCAAAAAATATACGGGAAATAAGATGCTTACATAATGGTAAGTACCTTATTTCCCTTGTATTTCATGTTTATATGGCTATTTTATAAACAGTTTCTACAAAAAAGTTAGTGTTTACAGTTCACTCACACTGCCGGTTAATTCCCGCAGCTTCCACATAATTTGACCTAGTGAAACTAAAAATTTACTCCTATTTTGCTCAGAATTTTGTAATATTGCTTTTAACAATTTTTTTAAACAACTGTCAAACTCTAGGAGAGCTACACCAAAGTTGTTTTTGATGATATCAATTTGAAACCTGTTCATTTATAGGAAAGGTATTAAAACAAATGCAAAATTATAACCTATTGAAATGTATGTCCACCATTAAAACTCTTTGCTTAAGCCTTAGAGCCTAGCCAGAAGATGGACCACACTTATGTTTACACTCTATACATATGAGAAAGTTTCTGTAGCTTTCTTAGACTTACGAAAGTGTAGCTCTCCTAGTCTATACTTTATTCTTTATTAAATTAAATACAACTTACTTGAAAATTTTAAATTTGGAAACAATCTGATAGAACAGGGTGTCAATTTGGTTTTGTGAGTACATTCCAAATGCCAAAATTTAGCTAGAAGAGTGCACGCTCAAAAAGAGCAGTTTATGACACCATGGACTGAGTACTGTACCGAAAAATGTTTTCTGTCCTTTCTAACCAAGAAAAAGTTTCAAACATGTTCATTTTGGCAATGAAAACTGAAAATGCAAAAAATTAACGGCCCTTTTGAAATGAAAACATAGATTTTGGCACCTTGCTGGTGAGAAAAATTGAAACACTTTGAATTCCGAAAGTCTTGTGAAGAAAAACCGTTAAAAATTATTTAATCTAGTTCTAGTAATTCTATTACTATTAGTAAAGTTGCTATAGCACTTATATTACAGAATTTCCTGGATCTCCCAAAAAGGTTGAACTGCCTTAATCTCATAGAAAGTCCCAAAAAGGATGTCCCTTTGAACTGCCCGATTCATTTCTTATTTGTTTATCTTTGATGAAATAAATAATTATAATTAAATGTACTTTCAGAATCGGAAGATGATGAGGAAAAGGAGCCATCGTCTTGTGCGGGCTGTCTCAATGCCATAGAAGATGGAGAGTTCTTTTCAGCAGTCGGCCAAGATTGGCATCCGGAATGTTTTAGGTTTGTTTTCATTCAATTATTATTTGTTCTGATGTTTAATTGTTTTATTTTATTCTTTAGAATATTAATGCAGTATTTTTTCAGGTGTAGTGCATGTGATGCAATTCTTAATAATTGGTACTTTGAAAAAGACGATATGCTTTTCTGTAAAAATGACTACTGGACTAAATTTGGAGAATCATGCCAACATTGTGGACAGGTAAAAATGTTCTTTAGAGAGAGTTTTTAAAATTAGTTTAAGATTATTTACGACTAATTGACATTTTTGTAATTTCATATTCAATCCAATAGTTTTGTAATTTCATATTCAATCCAATAGTTTTGATATGAATATGGAGAGAGCTTACTTCCGGTAATCTGATAAGACTTTGGGCTACTTATGGGCCTACTCTGATTTGATTTTGGGCTACTTATGGGCCTACTCTGATTTGATTTTGGGCTACTTATGGGCCTACTCGGATTTGATTATGATTATTATAAGATTACCGCAATCTTTCAATTCTGTGCACTTAATCAACAATTATTGAAGATCACAAAATGGCATCCACATTATAATCCAAATATTTTTGGATACTTTTGGTTGACGTTGTTTGAAAATCGAAATGTGTTTCAATATTATTGTTGATTCAATTATTACAAAAAAATCATTCTCTGAATTAATTTACAATGTTTTGTAATAAATAATTGAAAATTACATTAATCTAAGTATAGTTCAATAATATTTATGGTGAAATTATTACAACATATTATATTTTAATGTAATGCCATTTCCTATGTTTAGTGGAGATGTAAGGCACCGCTCTATGAGTTACTCCTGATTGTTGATACAGATTTATAGACTTGTATTCTTTCAAAATAGAATAAACTTTTTTTAGAGCAATAATTATTTAACATAAATGAGAGGTTTGCATCAGAAACAATGTCTAAAATCTTTTTATTGAAATAACGACATATTTATGGTTTTTACTGGACTTGTTGATTTCAGATGACTCGTATAAACCTGTGCTAGTGCTATCCATTCACATTGTATTCTTTTCTTCTTGATATAATATTTTAGAAATTAAAAGCTTTTAAATATTTAGCTATTATGATGTGTTGCGATATTGTAATAATTAATCCGATTTGTTTTATTTCAGATAATTACTGGTCCAGTGATGATGGCTGGAGACCACAAATTCCACCCTGAGTGTTTCATTTGCACGTCTTGCTCTACTTTCATTGGAGACGGTGAATCCTATGCCTTGGTGGAGCGATCAAAACTGTATTGCGGGGATTGCTATAAAAGACAAATGCAACCCTTGAAAAAGACGAGTCCTTTCATCAAAAAACCTCACAGCATTCAGTTGATAGGTAGCTAAAACTTTTATAATTTCATATTTTTATAAAGCTCAAATGTTGACTTGTTTGAAATAGACATATATATGTAATATAAAACATACAACCTTTTTCTTAATTTGATTTTTAAGAATTTAGTTAATAGAAACATGAAATGAATACAAATTTGCAGAGTTGCCTGCAAAATCTGATGGACAAAGAAGAATAAAACTGAGTGTTGATTCAAGAAAAGTGCTTCCATTATCAGGACTCGCTAATTGCAAAGGCCTTAGAATAGCCGAGTAAGTTTCAAGAGATAGTTTTTCACAAAAAAGACTTGAGTTGATTGGTTCATTTAAATGTAAGAATTTATTTTATGGTTCCTGCATCCACACCGAACAATTTTTTTTATTTATTTGGTAATTGCAACAAAGTTGATTAACTTTAAAAAAATTACTCAACAGGGATCATCCATGGCTAGTTTGCTTTTGTTTCTCAAAATATTTATTAGACAACTGAACAAAAAATTTTCTTAATTTCTCAATTTAATTGCAACAATAATTTCAGCAAGTTTTCACAATAGAATGAATATTTAAAAAAATGTGAATTATTTCAGCATTCCATCATTACGAGGACGATTGGAAGAGTGAGTAATGCATGGTTGTCATTCGCACCGTCTTTAATTATTTTGGTGTTGTCGACTTGCAATTAAAAGTTATGCAATAGCAACACAGTTGAAATGAATGCCATATTAAGGATTGCAAATTGTTTTTCAATTCAATCTTTTATATTGAAATATTTGTCCATGCATTGTATTTTTGAACGTTTTCTATCAAAGTTTAGGGTTGGTGGGTTTCACTTTGAATTTCATGTTTTTTTTTGTATTGCACATTTTTCAAAATAGAGGATCTCTAATTTTTGTTCATAATAAACTTGCAAAGAAATTTTATAAACATTAAAAGTAGATTATTTCTTATTTGTAATGTTTTCATTTTTATTGAGTGTGCTATTAGGTGAAAGCTCCATATAGGTTTTGTTTTTCTGTTAGTATTGTCGTTGTCTGTATCTGGAAATTTGTTTGTAATAAACTTCTTTATTTGAAGAGTCACAGTGAACTTTCATCAATAAAAGTTATTTGTTTCAACCTTCTAAATAATGTTTTGTTCAAAAATTCACATTCACGAAGTTATTGCCAAAAAACTCTCACTTTGAACTCTATAATTATTTTTTGGCAAAAGCTTGGTCATTTTTATTTGAAGAGTTACAGACAATTTTGTAGAACAAACATTGTTTATTATGACCATCTAACCCGTACTACCCCAATAATAATTTTTTTAATAAATTCAATATTTATCAAGGTATGGCTAAAAAACAATGTTTGTTTACTTTACACAAGACTGCAGGTCATCTATAGCTAGTTTATTTTAGTTATTCATAAATTTTATTAGTAATGTACAAGTAGTTTAGTCCATTCAGATAAATTTTTTAATAGTTAATTTCTCAAAGTATTGTAAAATACTTTTTCCTGTAACCTTGGCTTAAATTTTTGGAGTATGAGTAATACTGTCACATCAAGTTAAAGTCATGTTTCTCATGTCCTAGATCTACAATATCGCTTCAAAAACTTATGGTCTGAGATAACAAAAGTTTTTTACATCAAAGGTTCCCACTTCTTCTCCCATTTATGAAATGTTCCACAAAAAGTAGATAATTTTAACTTGGGTTTCAGATCATTCAAAAAATTTTTAATTACATCAAAATTTGTTTAGGTACCTTCATTTGCCAATTCTAGAGCCTTTAGTTGGTTGTTGGTTACTTTGGCTATTGAATCACTTGCATGCTAACTTTATCACATTTCTTCCTTTGTCTTTTATATGTTTTCATGTTTTAGTGAATGTTTTGTGCCAAAACATAAAAGTTAGATCTAGACTATATTTATTCACAGTTCCGAATGCTATTTTTATAAGAAAACTTTTTTATTCCTGTCGAATAAATATAATTTATTTTAAGTTATTATTGAAAGCCAATTATATAATTTTTTTTGTTAATAATAATAATAATAAAATGTGTAATCATTTCTTCAGATTGGACCCGGCTGCAGATCTGATATCGCTGCACATAGGAGACCGGATTCTTGAGGTGAATGGACGGCCTGTGGAGGACCACTGCATCGACCACATCGAGAAGGTGATCACCTGCTCCACCGAACCCATCCAGCTGACCATTGAACACGACCCTGACCACGTGTCGTGCAGGAGGCAAAGCTTCCCGTTCATCTCTTCAAACAACAACACAAGAAACTTTTCAGATCTGGAGAAAGAAGGTTTTCGGTTTTTTTCACTTTAGTTTCAAAGAAAACTTTTATCTTTGTGTGGAGTTAAACCAACGACCACATTCAACACGAGTGGAAGTCTTCATCAAAAACATTAAAATAGTTTCAATGCATACACACAAATCACCAGTAATATAAGTATGGATATATAATGCAAAAACATTTATTAAAGTATTATCAAACTGTGACATATATGTTTAATTTTTAATTAGATCAGAGAGGCTGTTTAACTATTATTTTAAACCTCATTAAAATTGTTATTTATAATAATAATTATTAAATAGCTTTTTAGTGTCAGCAATATTTCAACATTTTCTTTGAATCCTTTATGAGGACATTAAAATATAGAATCCTTGACACCAAAATCTTATTATGTAACATTGAATTTTTATTATTTTAGGCCTAAGAGAAAAACTTCTTAAAAAGAAAGACGAAGGTTACATATCCGGCACTCACCGAAGCAGACAATTATGTCGCAACAGAGGCTCAAGGGAGCGAGCTTCGTCTCTCCCTAAACTTTTAGACGAGTGAGTCTTTTTTCAGTTTATGTTATGTTGTTGTCAACCTTCTTCCATCCTCGACAGAGAAGATAAAGCCCTGCCGCTCCCACCAGGTCCATCTAGAGGGCCTCTGGGGCCATGTCCATCCACACATGTGGGCACGTGAACAGATGGGTAGTGTTGTATGTGGGATGTTGGCACAGTGGGCAGTTTGGTGAGGGGTGTGTTTCTGGTGCAATTATTATTAACATAGCAAATAACTTGTTTCAACTGAAATTAATGTAAATACAAATATTTCATTTCAGCCTTAGAAATATGTTGTTTTATATATTAAAATTATTTTATTTTTTGATAATGAATTTAAATGAAATAAGAATAAAAAAGTCTAGGATTAATGAATAATACATCCTTCGATGAACTTTTATACTTAGATAAACTATACCAATTGGTTCTTGAAAACAGCATTCTTTAACAAAGGTTTTACTGCAAGAATTCGGTATACATAAAATTAATTCAAGATGGTCTGCTTTATTATTTTAGTATGCAAAAAAATTATAATAATAATAATAAGTATGTGTAAATTCTAGAACAAAGAAAAGTATGTGTCCACTAATTTAAATATGTTTTTAAAAACAATATAAAGTAATTTTAATTGCTATAAATTTTCACATTTTTACACAGGGATGAATCTTCCGAATATGGTTATTATGATCTCAGTCGTACAATGTCATTCCGAGTCGAGGCCACAAATCCGAGAATTTTTCGAGCATCTGATTTGTCTCAAGGAGAATTTCTCGGCAAAGGCTCTTTTGGAAAGGTATTCTTCTCATTGATGCATAATAAAGCCTTGGATACATTAAAATAACATTTATGGTCTGGCTAGAATCCCATCAGTCTTAATCATTGATAAAGTATAGTTTATAACTTCCATTTTTCATTCAATTGTCATCATTCAGAAGTGAAATTTGTAAATTCTAATTTTATTTTGGAATATACACAAATAATTACTTGTGGATAAATGATCTGAGATGTTTGATTCAAATCGTATCATTCAGGCGTACAAGGTGACTCACTTGAAAACTGGAGAAGTAATGGTGCTAAAGGAGCTTCATCGCGTGGATGAACCGGCTCAAAAGAATTTTCTTAAAGAAGTGAGTTCTAGATTTTTGTTTCCCATAAAATTGAAATATTTATTATGTCACTAAAAATATATTGATGTTCTCTGCCCTTTAATGCCTGTAGGATATATATGTTGAAATATGCTGATGATTTCTGACTTATTGACTATACGAGTATGTATGTTGAAGGTCAGAGTGCTGAGGAGTCTGAGGCACAAGAACGTATTGGGTTTCATTGGCGTGCTGTACAAGGACCGTAAACTGCATCTGGTGACGGAGTACATCGGAGGAGGGACGTTGAAAGACATCATCCATTTCCTGGACAATCCACTGCCTTGGGATCAGAGGATCAGTTTCGCCAAAGACATTGCCTCCGGAATGGCTTATCTTCATAAATGTGATATTATCCATCGAGATCTGAATTCTCACAACTGTTTGGTCAAAGAAGTAAGTTTGCTTTGTTTCCATTTAGAGGCATTCCAGGACAAGTGGTCCAAGAAAAATAAGATTTAACACCACACCATCTTGAATTTGGATGAAAATTGGTTCGCAGGGTGCTTGTTTTTTGGCCACAAGCACCCTGGGAGCCAATTTTCATACAAATCCGAGATGGTGTGGTGTTGACCGCTGGTCCACCTCTCCTGGAATGCCCCTTTAGAAAAAGAAAATGGATTTTTTCACCTTTCCTTTTATAAAACATACTGAAAAGTTATATCTAAAAATAATTAGTGTTTTAACATTTTAAAATTTAGTGTTCAGTGAAATAGGTGTGGAGTGAATTTTTGTGACAAAACAAACGTTCAAGTTGTGTTGATGCAATTTTGTTGCAGGACAAAACTGTAGTCGTGGCTGATTTTGGACTGGCACGCATTATGCCTCAGAACAGCTGGACAGCAGAGAGAAAAAAATTTGGAAGAAAACATGCAAGAAAGAAAAGGTATTCGAAGAATTTATTCATTTCAATATAAAAATAATACAATTTTCAAATTAAAATATGTTGTAATAGTTTGTTCTTGTTTTGATAGGTTAAAAAGTATTTTTTTTAAATATTTTCTTTGTTATTTGAGATTTATTTTCCTCATTACTATCTTTAGAAAATCTTTGTTAATGAAAAACTGGTTGAAGTTGAAAATAGACTTGAATAATAAAAAGTAAAAGTTAACCTGTAGTAGAAAAATAAATGATTGTAATTAGAGAAAAATGTTAGAGCAATGGCAATAAGAAAAACATTTTCAGATACACTGTCGTTGGCAATCCATATTGGATGGCTCCAGAAATGATGATGGGAAACAAGTATGATGAAAAAGTTGACATTTTCAGTTTTGGAATTATGCTTTGTGAGGTAAATTAATTATAATTTAATTCAACATTTGGTTAAATTCTAATACATGATTTAATTCATGGGAAAATATATATTTTTTCAAGTAGTAACTTGACACATCTAAGATTTTACATATATACTGCAAGTAAAGTTACATTTTCGACCATCCTTTTTTTTTAAATTAATATTGTATCGAGATGGTGTAAAAACACATTTATTTCGGTTATAAATTTTTTATTTGTCAAAATTTTTAATTATAGATAAATATATATATAATTATAGTTATACCTATTAACACAAAAACAATTTTTTAACCCGTCACAATACAATATTAAAAAAGTGATACAATTGAATTTAAAAAAGGTTGGTCGAGAATGTAACATTATTTAATTTAATTTTCCTTTCCAGATCATTGGAAGGGTAGAAGCTGATCCTGATTATATGCCAAGGTCAAGTGACTTTGGTCTGAACGAAGAGTTGTTCAAAACGAACTACTGCGAAGAATGTCCAGAACCCTTTTACAAGATTGCTTTTCTCTGCTGCAATGTAAATCCTGATAAAAGGTTCGAATTTAAAACACAGTTAATTAAAATAATCAACAACATAAATAATATAATAATAATAATTCACATAAAATTCACAAGAAGTCAACTGCAAATTATTTTTGCTACCAGAAAAGATTCTTCTGAAAATACATGAGCACACCTAACTGGACTCCAATGTGAACACCACCTAGACAATCCAAAAACGACCAAACCTAGAAGTCAAGATTGTAAATTGATTTTCTTGCTTAAAATGTTTCAAGTATTACCAATATCTTATGGAGAGAGACCACATACGTCTATTAGCTGTATAATATTCAATGGCCTTCTTTTTGAGCCTCACGTGGCATCAGATTATATTGTTAGGATTTGTATGCTCCATAGAGCAAGGTGAAGGTGACCAGCAAACAAATACAAAAATCTGAAATAAAAACTTTACAAGTTGGGTTGCATAGATACCAAAACAGTTTTGAGATCTAGAAAATATAAATGGTTATCAGAACCTATCTCACTGTTGACATTAAACAAACACAATCTGTAGGAATATATAATTGTTACATTTATGTGATCAGTTAAAAGAAAAGCAATTCAATGGACTTTCTCCTTATTTGTAGAAACAATCGTAGAATATTATACATTATAATTAATTACAGATTTTGTTTGCTCTTAATTTCAAGCTTTAGATATAAATTAAATTCAAAGAAATCTAACATAGATGGTTTGCAATCTGAATGATGAAAATATTTTGCCAAAAAAATGGTTTATTGAAATAAAAAAAATTGATTTCTTCCTTTGAATAAATAAATAAATGAAACATTTTTTCATCCTACCTTTGATTAAATAAAAAAAATTCAGGGCTCCTTTTAAGAAATAAACCAATTATTTTTTCAGACCTCCATTTGAAACAATGGAGAAATGGTTGGACTCAATGGCTATGCATTTCACAGTGGATCAACATCTTCCCAGTGAACTTACTGTAGAGATCTTCACTTATAATTGTGAGTGTGAAGCTAGTTTTAAAACTTATCTATCATGAATTGGGAAACAACTTTAGTTAGTACTTATCTTTTTTTTTCTCTTTATGTGAATGCATCCAAAATTTTTTTCAGTGTTCAGTCCAAGCTCTTCAGAATCATCCACGCCTGAAATTCACAGTCCTGACAAAATGAAAACTCATCCTCTGCTTCGTACAATTAGCGAAGGCTACTCCTGCAGATTGTCCAACAATTTGGACGTCAGTGATTCGATCATCAAAATCGAAAAGGAATTGGCAAACTTTGACATGTCAAAATCGGATGATGGCTTCACCAAAAGCATGAAAATTGCCTCAAAAGAAAACTCATTCTTTCCTCTCCACTTCGACGCTTGCAGCAAAAACAAAGAGTCGGAGAAATGCAAAGACGAGGTTGGCTTTGCATGTCATTCCGTCACTCACAATTCCTTGTGCAGCGTTGAATCGACGAAGCTATAAGCAATAAAGTGATACTATTTATTTAGGTCTAGGTGAAGCAATGCTCATATAATTGTGTATAATTTAGAGTGAAGATCTGATTAGTTTGTTAAAAAATAAATGACAAATTTATGTTTTGAGGTTTTTATAATTTAAATGTTTAGTTTAAAGGAATATGATACAAACGTATACTTTTCTATAGTTTTTTTTAGATGTGGAAAATGTTGCTTATTGTTTTTTCAATGTGCTTTCACTGAAATAAAATTACTATTGAGTGTATATAATTATGGCTTTCAAAATGTTGTGCTTGAGCGTCATGAGTACTATGTTATTATTATTAGACAGTTTTCACACTGCTGGGTGCATATCACTAATGGTTAAACATATTCAGCATTAAACAAAATTTAGCGAGAATAAAAAACTCATCCAGTCCTTGAATAGTTCAGACCATTTCATATTCCTCTTCATTTTCTTTTCTAAAAAACTCCAATGAATGTTTAACTCCAATTAAAATGGTGTTCTGAGTGTCAGAATTTGTTACCATCAACACCTTATAATTTTTTGACATTTATTTGGATAATGAACGCTTTGTTGAAGTTTTTCCACAAAGCATTCGCCAAAATTTCCAAAGTTCTATTCGGAAAAGCTTACAAATTTTTCAAACATTAAAATGGATTGAATTTAACAAGAAATAATAGTGAAATTGAACCTTTGAACTGTGTAGGGTAGTAACTGATAAATTGTAGGGTAATAATAAAGAAATTAAAACTGAGCTATGTAGGGTAGTAACTGACAAATTGTAGGGTAATAATGAAGAAATTAAAACTTTGAGCTATGTAGGGTAGTAACTGACAAATTGTAGGGTAATAATGAAGAAATTAAAACTTTGAGCTGCGTAGGGTAGTAACTGACAAATTGTAGGGTAATAACCAAGAAACTATAAAGAAATGAACCTTTGAGCTGTGTAAAGTAAAAACCAACACAATTTTCAAGATGATCTTACAGAAAGAAAAATTGAAACAATTTCAATATAAAGCTTAACATTGTGAAAAATGTTGTGGCTTGTAAGATTTATTTTGTTGTTGATGCCTTTCTATTTGTGTTTAACCTTTTGGTGCAACAACACCTGCTAGTTGTGAAGTGTCGTTGCTTAAACAAACATTCCAAATTAAATGTACCTTTGAATCATATTCCTATAAACCAAAAAATGGTTTCCTCGATTAACAATCTAAAATGCCTTTGTGTTGTTTTATAAATATGAATTAATTTTTATACTTTTTTATTCATTTTTAATCTATGTCTAAGATTATTTTCCTCGTCATCACATCACAATGGAATAACTATGCAATTGCTGAAACATTTATTTACTCATAATGTCAATGACGTCATGACTAAAATGAATTCTTGTCCTTTTATATTAATTTTGAAATTTCAATTAGTTCAACATTTTATAATAAATATAAATGATTCAAAAAATTTGATATCAATTTTATTTTATTCAAATTATTACTTTTGAAATTTGAAAAAAAATCATTTCATTTGAAACATTGATTTTCAATAAATTTAACAAAGATTTGATTAGACTAGTTTATGAAAATTTAGATTTAAGCAAAAAGATTTGTTTTCTTGTGCAATATTTTTTTATGTTCAAGCTTTAGTATTTCATAAAATTAAATTCGAAAATTTTTATAATTGATGTTCTCTACAAACAGAATTTTTTTTTTTTATATCTTTTTCATGTTCTTGTTGACTTCATATAATATTAAATTATACAGAAATGCACCCACAGTACATGCCTCTGTACTGTATAGATATTATGTAGAATAATAATAGAAAATATTGACAGTTTTTATTTAGATTTTTTAATACATAAATAATATATTTTTGAAGTGTTCATTTTTCTCTTGAATATTAATGATTACTCTTATGCCTTAGTTTTGACAATATTGATAAAAACATTAAATTGAGTAAAAGATAGTTTACTTTTAAGGATTCTCATATTTTATCACATAAGATCTGTAATGTAAGCATAGTTTGTATACATTAATGTAGTTTCTTCAATTATCTACTTCTTATATCTTAAAAATGTTAATGAATTCTTGAAAGAAAAAACATATTTTAGTTTTCTGTGCAATATTACAAATTAAATTTAGTTTATCTAGATGTTTATTAGATGTTGAAAATGTGCACATATCATTCGATTAATTTTAGCCAAGTATGTAGAGATACTAGTCATTACATCCGATACTAGTCCATATCATAATACAATATAGACATGCCAAGCAATCATTTCTACATACATTTCTATACACTTTGTATTACGTCAAACAAACGTTTGTTGATTTTTTGATTTTTCAAATCTATAAACTGCTCAAATTGATCAAACTAAAGATTTTTAATTATTAATATATTATAATCTAGTTACTAGCAGTTTTGTGAAATAAGTATATTGGTATTACTATAAAGTATGTGTATTAATTGTTTAGAATATCGACATATGATGTAATTAATATATAGAATATATCAGCTGCATCTTAAATGTTATACATTGCACAAGATATGATTGTCTTGTGATCTTTAACAATTAAACCTATAAATACAATGACAATGTAATAATGTAGTCAGTCAACGGCCTTGGCCACGTTGAAAAATCGCTTCCCGTATGATCAGCGAAGTTAAGCAACGTTGGGTCTGGTTAGTACTTGGATGGGTGACCGTCTGGGAACACCAGATGCTGTTGGCAACACCGCTCCTTGCCATTGTAGCTAATGTGCTGTATAATATTCTATAATAAAAAAAAGATAATGTAGTCATTACTTGTGTTTTAAAGCATATCTTCAATAAATATTTGTTTTTGTAGTGGCGGATATCCATTAAGCAATGCCAGTGAATTGCTTTGGCTTAGTCATCCCATCCAAGATGTTTTCAATGGATTCTCTCAAGAATAAAATTGGGAACAATAACTCCTCCCTCTTAACATGTGAGAAAATTTTCCTATTTTATGTTGACAAGAATAAAGCAAATCGAAAGGTTTGTAATTATTCATATGTATTGAAAAATATAGAAAACTGTGTTGCCAGATGCTGTAGAACAAAATTTTGAATTGTCTGAAACGAATCTTATATAAACATAGGTGATGTATGTTTTTAACCTTAAACAATGAAGCTACTTTGGCATCTTTTGCCTCTTAATCCTCAAATTGGTATCAGGCACAATTTGTAAGTCATATTTCAGTGTATTAAAATTTGAAATATTTAGAGTGAAGAAAAAATACTAAATAATACAATTAAATACTTCATCTTACTGTAATCTCCAAAAATGTTTCTCAGTGATATTTATGATGCAATGAAAGTCTCAAACGTTTACTTAAACACTTGTTTAGCATGTACAATATATTTCAATCTTAAATTGAAAAATTAATCTTATTGTAGAAGTTGCTTTCTCAGCAAGAACTGTTTTGCCTAAAATGCAATATTAATCAACTTTATTTTCAAGGTTAAAATGTTGTAAGTATAAAAAATAAAAAAACATATAGTATGAAAAATAAACTAAAGGATTACTTTGAACTGTCACAGGCACCTTGCCTTTCTTTTCAAATTTCATAAAAATTAAAAGTTTTACAAAATTTTTAAAACTTTAGTAAACAATTGGAAAGTCTGATAAAATATCACTTATCGTACACATACAAAGTGCAAGACGTATGACACCTTAAACTATTCTATTTCTAACTTATATTTTTAAACAAATTTTAGAACTTTCGATTTTTTGAAATCTAGAAAAGGAAGGCAATTTGCCTTCGAAATATAGTCTTAAGTAATCCTTTATCATTCTACAGTGCTGTCTTATTATTTTGTTATAATTTTGTAATATTTATATAATACAAATATTTAAATTATCAACATTTTTTGTCGAATAGTTGCATGCGTTCAATGTTGACTAAACTTGGTAGCATAAGTTGGCTGACTAATTGTCCCAAAAGAAGAGAATGCTGACAAGTTTAGTTTCTTTAGTGATCACAAAAATATTTGATATTTCAGTAAAATATTAATTGGTGAAAAATATGTTTTTTAATTGTCAAAGTTAACAAAAAAAGCTTTTAAAAGGGGGTTGTATGGTTTGTTACCGATTACAATTAACAATAATTGATGCAATATATTATTTATAATAAATATTTAAAAAGAAAACGGAATTACTGTTGTTTTTTATTATAGACATTATATATTGTAAATAGTTTTGTATACATGGTTTAGATGTTAAATATCATGTTATATATTTTTGATTTGTAAATATAGTATTTTTATATTTCTGTATTATAGTACCTTTATCTTCTATAGTTATAACCATAGCTGTTATTTGTTTAACATTCCCTTATATTTATAATTTATCTTTGATGAAATTTTGTATATTTTGTGAATGACTTGTTTGAATTGAAACACAAGTTTTTTATTATTTTTTATCACCAAAATAGTTTGACATGTTTTTTAAATTTAAAAACCACAAATAACTTAAAATCATATTTTTTTTTAAATTTGAAAACCACAAATAACTTAGTCCAAAATAACTTAAAATTATATTAACAAATAAAAATTTATAGAATAAGTAATAATTTAACAAACCTAATTTTAATTTAGGTATAACATGACAATACTTGATTAAATTAAATTTGTTTGCCAATTGATGTTTTTATTTAAAACAATAAACATTTTAACCTTAAATTGTTTGAATTAATCCACATGCAACTATAACCCAACAAAACACTGCCCTTTGCCTCTGTATCTCATTGCTGTATAACAATCCATAAAAAAACTGGACCCTGCCAAGGCTGGTGTAATGATTGCTGTTTGCTCCAACATTCATCATACAAACTCCCCCACAGGTTACAGCTCTCCAAATTCAGACCGATCTACTCAAATCAATTGCATCCCTATGTCTATTACCTAATGAAGAACTTCAGAGAGCCGATATAGATGAAGGAATTTGACAACCACCAATGCCTTTGTGGAATATTTCAATGCCACAACAACCTATGATCTGATCTCAAAGATTATGCCCGGGGTAGACTATTAGTGAGAGTTATCCATGAACATAATCTGATGTCTTAATTATCAATACTTTATCTACATAAGACTAAATAACGAATCCACCTCAAATATTGACCTAGCTGTTATCTCAACCTACAGGAGCCTCCGTTATGTTTGGGAAAGTTTACCACCCGTATATGGCAGTAACCATTATCGAATAACTTTCACCTCCCAACAAGAGCAGATAGTTGAGAAAACTGTTCATAGCATCATTGCTTACAAATGATGTAGTGCCATTTATAAGAAAACTTACTAGAAAAAGTCATGGCCTCCATACAGCCCAAACTCTAAAGTTAAAAAAATGAGTATGTAAAGCCAAAACCTGTTCCAGTTTCGCAAATCAATGGCCAAACTGTGACAAATGCATGTGAAATTGTAAACTCGTTTGCA
The DNA here is from genome assembly GCA_031471125.1 of Archaeomysis grebnitzkii. NCBI lineage: Eukaryota > Metazoa > Arthropoda > Malacostraca > Mysida > Mysidae > Archaeomysis > Archaeomysis grebnitzkii. The sequence continues at coordinate 3,048 of JARUHE010334567.1, read as the reverse complement.
TATATCTTCACTTCCAATAAAGATCATCTTGTATCGATGCCATGGCTGATTAAAATTTACTATGACGATCCTTACCACAGTTCTTCAACAATTGACAGGTGAAAAATCTCCAGTTGATACGATACATAACATAATGATTACGCAGTTACCAACAAAGAGCTTCCAATTTATGCTCGACCTCTTCCAAAAATATTCATTCTTCAATCTTATTGGGTGTAAAGGCTCCATCCCTTAAGATTGCAAATCTTCTGTCAAGAGTTTCATTATTAAAACCTGGAGAACCTAACTTGGATATATCTAGCTATCGCCAAATTGCACTAAATAGCTGCATATGTAAGATCTTGGAGAGGATGATGAACACTTGCTTAACTTTGTATCTAGAGAATAATAACCAATTCTTACAACAACAACTTGGCTTTTGAACGAACTGGAGTATCATTGGTTACGATCGGATGCAGATGCACATGCGTAAACTGTAAATTTCTAGTAATTGCAACCGAAAATCTATCTCGGCATCTCGTCTTGCATTTTTTTTTGTAACTGAATCATTCAATGTGGTAAAAGTTATATCAGGTTTGTACAAACAAATATTTCTTCAATTTTCTTGACACCCCAAGAAATTTTTAGAAATTGGTTTTGTAAAATACATGGTGAATGAAATAAATGTAGTTGTTTACTGTTAAATAAGTTTTCAATACATAGAACAGTATATTTTTATTAAATATTATTTTGTACTAAATATATGTATATGACAACGGCTAAACCCCACTTTAGACACAATAATCGGCAAAAGGCTAGTTTAGGTACACATAAAAAAGTACTGAACATTCTTTTGTGTAAAGTACTTCACCTTACCTAACATTACCTAACCTAACCTAACATAAATCACTAATAATCAAATCTAGCAACTTTATCAAAAAAGTACTCAAATTTAGGGAGGTTTTTATTTCTTCAATGGTTGATTTATGTTGGGTTGAGAAACTATTTCACATATTCACTGAATGCAATATGAGCGGCTCTAATGGAATTAGACGAAAAACACATTATATTTGTCCTAATTGAACATGCGAGCCAGCCACACACTCACGAAAGCGCAACGTAACTATTGTGTTACAGACTTAGAGTGTTTAGAGGTCATCTTTGCAGTGAAAGTTTCACTTCATAATTAAAGGCTATCAAATTTATATAATGACAGACCATCGTCCACTGCTAGGATTATTTAAAGATAACTCTTAGCAAAGCTACACTAGACGAATTAGATGAGTTTTATAAATGGAGAATTACTCTCCCACTATAATTTACATTCAAGGTGAACATAACTGTAGCTGATAACTTGTCAAGAAGAGACGAATGGGAACATTTTCCTTTAGTTAATAGTGATAGGAATACAAACATTATTAATGTTGATAGAATCCCCAATAATGTTGTGAAGTGCAAAAGGGAAAGGGAAAGACAGGTAGCCAAATCAGCATATCTGAATGTACCTAACGAAACCACTTTCCGTACAACGACACTCATTTGAAGTTTTGTTAAACATAGTTTATAATTTTTCTTTACTCCCTGAAAACTACTCATGTGCTCCAAGCTGTACATACCACCCAAGGTATTGAACAAGATTTCTTGCACATAATTAAATCTAACTTGTGCTTCATTTACTTGTCCGAGATTATCGTATTGAACATTGTCTCCTAGATGGGGTGGCTCATTTCTAGGCAGTAAAGATGTAAGAAAATTGTACTCATGCCCCAGTCCAGTGACCAAACTATATATCTAAATTTTATATTCATAGCATCTTTGGTACAAAAACAATCGAATTCTTTAATTTTATTAATATAAATCAAATAATAATTTTATTTTAATTATATTAAAGAGGCGATTTAAACTTTGTTAACTCTATAATAGCATCATAAATAACTTCAAGGGAGCCTTTATCAGACAGTCTATGTCCTTTATCTTTTAAATATTTTAGTTGAACATCTGTAGATTTGAAAGACTTCATCAATTCCAAACTCTTCTTATAATGAACATCTTCGTCCTGAAAAGTAAAATATTTACACTAGGTAATGTTACGTTTCCTTAACATTAATAAAAATGAAACAAATAATATTATATAAATATATATATATATATATATATATAAAATGCTTTTCAAACAAACTATTAGCAAATGTTGATCAAACACACCTGAACTCCATGAATAATTCTGACAGGACACGTCACAGGAACATTATTTTCCGATAGATCAACTTCATGGTCAGTCATATCGTGAAAAAGGTCAAATGAGATTGGGAAAGTTCCATATTCTGGATGAAAGTAATCCAAATGTTCTCCTTTCTCCAGCCGTGAAAGAACTTTCTTTGGTAAAACTTGCTTCATTTTGGCTAAATAATCTCTGGCAAAATTCACACCAGGCGCCAGTAACAACAAACTTGAAAACTTATCCGGATGTTTTATGGCCAAGATAGTAGAAATCTGTGAAACATTCAAGGTTTTATTTTTTAGTATTTATGGAGCATGTGAACAATTCTTACTGAAGTGTGTACAAGGAAGATATTCAAGGCAAATGATATATGATAAACAATATTTATCTAAACAAGAGTTTATTGAAATCTTTAAAGTCACAATATTAAAAAAAACAAAAATTATATTATTCTAGTGAATAACATAAATAAAAAAACGATTGGCAGGCATTGTAAGACACATCATGTAATTAAAAGTTCAAATTAAAATTATAAATATATTAAAACAAAACCTTATAAAAATTAAAATTATGAATCAATTAAAACTAGTAATGTCTTGCGATGATTCATTCAGTAACTTTAAAAAAAACTTATCTCTACAAATGTCAATCAAAAACAGTGTTACAAAGTGAGAAAACATCATTTAATCAAAAAAATCACCTTAGAAACTATTTATGTATAGCCGTGATTCTAATACTAACAGTTTGCAAACAGTTCGTACATTTTGAAAATTTATGATGTCATAGGTGTTTCTGACTAACAGTTCGTAAACTGTTTCAAAACAGTTTACGAACTGTTTCATCAAAAA
>JARUHE010334556.1:0-10733 GCA_031471125.1 Archaeomysis grebnitzkii | reverse complement strand
TGTGTATTGGTGTCCAGTGTGCATCCTGTGGCTGTGCGTAGTGCTGTGTTTTGTATGGTTTGTAGTGTGTTGATGTTATGGGTGACCAGATGGTATTGGCGTATTCTATTATTGGTCTGCATTCCCACGACGAGCACGCCACAACTTTGGGAATTAATGGGCCATTCCTCCATTATTTTAGACACCAATGGCTTCTTTTCTACTACATATGCCCTCCTGTCTGCTAATGTTCTCTCTAATCGTACATTCACTAATCCACAACTTATAGAAGTTTTGTGCGATTCATTTTGTAGCCAGTTTTTCATGAACTCAATGCTGCAATCATCTTCTCCTTCAGGTCTTAGCGGGAGGTACTTAGGGAGCTCCCATTCTGTATTTGGGGACTCTGTAAATTTTTAAAAATATGCAAATTGAAACTCAAACATTACCAAATACAATCAGTAACATATTATTTACAATGATTGAATAATGTTTTCCATTTGGTAAAGGAAATAATTTTCTATTTAGTTACTACTTGCATTACTTTATAACATATCATTTATTGTATTCATTGTCAAATTTAAGTTTACCATATAAATAAATATAGCACAGGACTACTAATTATTAGGTATATTTATATGTACCATTATTTTCTATGTTTTCTTTGTTGGATTTTTTAGATCTTTTATTTGGATGAAACATTTCTTTTCTTTTCCGGATATTTTGAAATTTATATTTCAAACGGTTTCTCCAAAGTCCCTGTAAAAAATTCATATGATGGAATATTCATAGTCAATACATTAAACTTATTTTTACTGACTAATGGCAACAGGATTGTTTGTTATATGAATCCACAATTAATCATTAGCTATAGATGATCCAAAAAATGTACTATATCAATGCAATTACTAACAACATTCATTTTGAAGAATTGCTTGCTATAGGCACCCTTATTCAATACATGCATCACAAGCTCCCAAAGTCTTACAGATGGAGCTTTTTGAAATGTCTTAGGATAATAGCCTAAAATCTGTTTGAACAATTCGAAGATCTCAATATCTTCATCTTCGAGAACATGCACACCAGCCGATTTCTTGATTTTCTACAACATACTGTTCTGAGTACCTGATGCAAATCAAGAAGTTGCTGGGAATGCAGTTGACAGATCAACATTTGGAAGACCAATTAAAATTCATAACTATGTTGAAGCCTGATATTAACATATTTTCTCAAAAGAATCGAACTCAAAGAAGCCATTATTTTTATGAAAGTGGCTTATTTATATTATAAATATTAATTAGCCTGTTTTTATGTCATAATTAAAATTGATTACTTGTTTAAAATGTAACTTTTTATTTCAAAAATTTTGGGAATGCTATTTTACTGTGGACATGAGACACCATCGAGAGCAACGGTAACTCCTCATTTGAATATCATTAGTTAAAATTAACATAAAATACAAAAATTATAGGTGAAAAAATGCATTTACCATAGCATCTTTGCTTCCTTTTTCCAGTGCAGGAAATGTTGAAAAAAGTTCGTAAATTATTGTTTTATACTGAGTAGATGTTGGATATCTGAAATAAACAATTTTTTTTTGGAAATGTTTAGAGGCATGACTCTGTGCATCAGCACCTAGGTCTCGCCTAAACACAAATTAAACTAAAAATATAATTAAAGCAATTTGATTGTATCTTTCAGATACTGCACCAATAACTTATTGATTTTCACCTTAATGTCAACAGAAAAAATACCCTCACCCAAAACAATGTAGATGGTTTGAGGATCTGCTGTATTTAGTCCCAATCTCCGCAACTCAGAACAAGTTTTAACCTTTTTACTAAAATAAAGAGGACAAAATAAAATGAAATTGTGTATACTTTCTGGAGTATTACACAGGGCTGCGGAGTCAGAGTCGTGAGTCGGAAAATTTGTAAGGACTCCGGCTACGAAAATTGTTATAATTTATGTAAATAAAATTTATTTATAATCTAAGGCTTACATTGAGGGTTCGGAAAGTTTTCTAAACGGTTATAAATTATTGGTATTAAGTACTATTTAATTTATGAAACTTGAAAGTTGAAACTAATAAGTAAAAAATATATTATTAGAAAATTGTGTGTAGGAGTCAGAGTTGGTGACATTCAAAATACTGGAGTCAGAGTCGGACATTTTATGTACCTACTCCGCAGCCTTGGTATTACACCAAAAGCAATCTGGCAACTCTGAGACACCCAATCGATGGGAGTGTTCCCTCAACAGAGTGTCCTAATCTCAATCTGATCAAGTAAGGGAGTGCCTATTTCCACCAATAAACAATAAGTACCTCTGTAACTGCCATTGTTCATTGGAATGTTTTAAAACCTTTAATCTTAAAAGATTATGTAGATCATGAAGGCATGGATGCAAAGGAGTAACTACATCCAAAATTAGAGCCTCCTTTGTCAATCGATCCGCACACTCATTTCCAGGTATGCCAATGTGTGATAGTATCCACTGAATGGCCACTTGGATACCTTTACTTCTAAGTTGGACCAATAAACTTAAGATCGCATAGACAAGATAGGCTGCCGTTGGTCTTTTGGACATTAAAGATTGCAAGGCTACTTTGGAGTCACTAAAAATCACAACTTTCCTGTTCTCCACAGAAATAAAGAATTAAAATGTATGACTAAAACTTTGAATGTTATTAGAACACTCTTCAACTATTTTTGAAATGTTACGCAATAAAAAATATTTATGTCTAATGAAAAAAGTTCCAAAATTTTATTAATTATTGAATCAAAATCTAGATTTAAATTTTTTCAAATATTGTTTTTCTGATAGAACATAACTCATATTAACATTAACTAATATTTCATTTGCTTCAAATATACTTTTAAGCAAGAATCTCTGTTAACAAAGAATTTAAAGAAGAAGTTCTGAACTTCCTTAAATGTCTATTTAAAGAAACATAAATGTTTGGGAAAAAGTTTTTAAGCAGTCTAGTTATAGAAGGTGCTCTTTCAGACATAAGATAATAAACTAGTTATGCCTAAACCACTATGCAGCTTATATGATGAGGGATTATTTATTTTCATAATATATAATTGTAAACATTTTTAAATTGTAAAAATATAACCATTAATAACAAAAAAAAGAAATTTTTTTTAGATTCTATTAAATTGTATTTATACATGCATACTTATTGTTAGATTCGGAACATTTGAAGCAAAAATAATATTTTTTGAATGTAAAATATTTCACAAGTCATTTTTCCTCATTTCAAACTTGAATAACAAAAAAAAACAGAAATTATCTAAAAATAAATCTATTGCAATTTATTGTAAGCATATTGATTGTTCAGTTCTGAAAATTTTATGCAAAAATAATAAAAACAAAGAAGTTATAAACAAAATAGAAACGAACATTTTGTTGAATGTGAAATATTTTAAAAGTTATTTCTCCTCATTTTAACCTAAAATAGCAAAAAAAAATGAAATTATATAAAAATAATTCCAGTGCATTATATTTTAAGCATATTGATTGTTAAGATCTGAAAATTTGATGCAAAAATATAAAAAAAAAATTATTAAGAAAATAAAAATATGAACCTTTTGTTCAATGTGAAATATTTTACAAGTTTTTTCTCCTCATTTCAACCTAAAAAAAGAAAATTGTATAAAAAGAATTCCATTGCTTATTGATTGTTCAGACCTTAAAATTTTATGCAAAAATACTAAAAAACAAACAAGCTAATAATGAATGTCCGGACACTACTCCCAACAGTAAAGGAACCCAAAATACTAGGCCTCACTTTCGACCCAAAACTAACATACTCAAAACACATCCAAGCCACAAAAACAAAAACAATAAGCACAATCAAAATGCTGAAGGCCCTCACCACAACACACTGGGGGAAAACAAAGGAGACACTACTCACCAGATATAAAACAATCACCAGACCCATACTAGAATACGCCAACACCATATGGTCACCCATAGTATCAACACACTAAAAACCATACAAACACTGCACTACACATAGCCACAGGATGCACACTGGATACCAATACACAACACCTACACGAAGAATCCAAAATCCTCCCCATCGAAACCCACCTCAAACTACACGTCTCACAATTAAGACAAATAGCACAACACCCAAACCACCCACTACATCCTCTGATACAACAACAGACAAACCCCAGACACATGAAACAGACAATATTCCACAACAATAGCTACACATTAAACATGGACACAACCCCCCAACAGACAACATACCAAACCATCAAACAACACCTGAAGGACATACACACACAGATAGTCACCAGATACTTAGATGGCAGACAAGACAACAAAGTACTCAACAGACCTGCCCCAGACATAAACAACATGCGCATAACACTGGCACAGCTCAAAACAAATAAATTCCAACACCTACAAGAATACCTACACAAAATAGACCCAGACACTCACCCAACACTAAACTGCCGCAGTGCCAACATGACATGTACACAACACTACACACCTACCCTCGGAGACCCTCTGGACAGACCCAGTGGGGGCATTGGGACTGCTGGCCCGATGGTCGGACCTATGTCTTAATTTTGTTTCACTCGCTTGACAAAAAAAAGTATTTCATTTAAACTACATACAAATAGGCCTACTTACAAATACATTTTTGAAACTTTGTTGTAAATAACTTGTGTTATTTCGGAGACTTCTGATTGATTTAATTCAACTGAAGAGCTGTTTCTTATTTTTAATGCCAAAGATTTTCGTAAATGGCCAATAGGAAAAGTCAATCTAAAAAATGATGTGGCTTTATTAGTCTACCTCCTTATTTTATTTAAATCAAGTTATATATATATATATATATATATATATATATATATAATTCAATATTTTTGATATTTGACTAATAAATCAAGGTCACTTTTATTTTGGTGAAATGCTAAACAAAATATCTATAGACTGTTAAACCAACCCTGAAGAGCTTGTGCATGGACATGTTAAATTTGCATCTTCAACCTCAACATTGCATTCCAAGGCTTTCATATTGACAATACTGCAATTAAATTAAATGTATTATATTTTAACACAATTCCATTATATATGTATTTTTTTTATAATAAATAATTTTATTTATAATGGAAATTTTTTATATGCATCTCATTCTTTATAAATAACATTTGAAAATACAAATTAAGGTTAAGTATATTCTATTAACATGAATGAAAAAAGGTAAAAAACAACAATTTACCTGGAAATATCAACAGTGTTGACCGTCAGCTTCTGAGGTCCCTTACCATTTATTTCTTTCCAATCATCAACCACAAGCCATTCATCATACATACTATCATAAATTGAAACATTCATCACCCTTTCAGTACATATCTCTTGAATTTCATTATATAATTCATTTAAACTTGTTGCAGATGTTACTATCTTTTTTTTCTCCTTACCAATGAGGCAAAGAAAATTGTTCATTTTTCCTAAAAAAAATACAAAAAATAAGTCAGTAAGTAATAATATTACTAATAATAAAAATAATTTCTTTATTCTCTTATGAAAATTCTGAACTTATTATTTAAATAACATCACAATTCATGCTGGAATAGTTCAAGTTTGTACATAATTAGTATGGTTAAGGATAAAAACAATTTAAAATGATCATAATTTTATTGAACAATTTGTTTGTACAAAATAAATCAACCAGGGTTGCCACTCCTTCACAAAAAATCTTTCAAAAAAAAGGTGAAGGAGTGAAGGATGCATAATTTATATTAATAGGGGGACATTTTACACTGCTGAACCCCAGAACAGCAGGAATATTTATCAATAGAATTAGGCATTCCTTTAAGAAATAGAACTATAATTGATATCAAGAAAATAAAATAAAAGTAAGATTTTATAACAATTATAACCAAAAACAAATGAAAATAAAATAAATTTTATCTAAATCGTTTAAATTATAGATGACAGTTCAAAGTACTTAAATTGAATTAATTATACACTAATTACATTTAATAAGCTATTCAGATCTGTTTCAAACAAAACAAAATTATTTGTAGCTCTCCCGAGTTTTTTTTAAATAAAAAGTTCAAAAATGCATGTTATTTGGCAAAAAAAAATATTACACACAAAATTAGCTAGATAGCTCAAATCAAAATTGATGTGAATTTAATTAATTAGAAATGGTACATAGATAATATCTGATTCAGTTGCTATTCATATTAAAGTGACTTGAAAAAAATTATAAAAAAATACTTTGTATCTCCACAATCAGAATGTCAATATACAAATTGTGTTACAAAATGACAAAAACTATATAATTTTTTTTTACTTTAAATCTAAATTTACAAATCAGTAACAATAACAGCCAAGATTATATGTTAAAAATGTTTCCCTAAAATCTATATCAAATCCTAACAAATGGTGTAATAAAAAACAAATAAGTATAAATAAAACAAATTTTGAACATTAAAAAATATAGAATATTTCAAGTGACTATCACTTAATTCACAGTAAAGATTTTAATATGTTTGACAATATCTCATATAGGATTATATTTTGAAAAAACTAGGCCTACCTTAATTTAATCCACATTAAATATAAAACAATTCAGAATAAGTCTAGCTTATGTTTCACTATAACAATTCTTACAGTATTCAAATTATAAATAGGCAGAGGCTGAGGTTCTTCGAGTAGATCAACATGTATAATTTGCACTGCACTATCTTCATTTCTTTCTACAACATATCCATGATAATGGTAGTCATATTGTACAGTGGTTAGTACATCTATTAGTAAAAAAGGGTTACCACGATCAAGAATTATTTTCCTTATCTCTCCAAAAATAGGGAACACTTTATTCTGGAGAAACACCCAAGAATCTTGGCAATAAGTCATTCCTTGATATAATACCTTTTGTGATATGAACCCAGTATCTTCATCAGGAAATTGTTGAGAAATAACAAGCTGGTCTTTCTCGCAAAGCGTTTTTACAGTCAAAAAGGTACTATTTGTTGGTATAGCAGATTCATTATCCAAGAGAAAATTAGATTTAAGAAGAAGTGCTTGATGATACTGGTGACGGAAAGCTAAAGACAAGCAAACATTTTTTCTATTTTTGTTTCTTCTTGCTATTTCCTTGAAATAACTATGTTTACTTTCAAACCTTAAAGTCCATAAATGAATCAACGGACCATATTTTCTTGTTAGTTCAGGATAGTGTGTCAAATAATGCATTTTAGGCTTTATAGATGCTTCTGGAAACTCATGATGGTACAAACTAATAAATTGTTCTATTAAATCTTTCATAAATGAAATTCCACCCTCAGTTATATTAGGACAAACAATAACCTCAATCACATCTAGAAATTTCAACAATACACACCACTTATCATCATTAGCAGGAACCTTATCTCCAACAAATAGAGGCAAATGTTTCAAGAAACACCACATTTGCATAGCATTTTGTTTTATGCAGTGTTTTGATTGTATTTTCTGAATTGGAGTAGGTTTATTTGATTTTTCAACTTCAGAATATTTAAATTTTGTTATTTCATTATTTAAAAATTCCAATGAAAAAAACATGCTATGAATACAGTAATCAACAATATTTTGCACAACATCAATAGCAACTCCTTCTAATACATCATGAGCAAAATCGGGTGGAGAACCATTTATAAAATGGTAGTATTCAAGTTCATTTAATGGTGATTGACTTTTTATACCATATTGATGTTTCATATTGGGATCTTTTTCCAAATTAGCAATTTGATCATCATATGATTGAATAGATCGTACATCCGATTGATGAAGTGGATTGATTTTCATTTCGTCTTTGTTTATCATACAAAACCGGCATGACCTCCATGATGAAAAACTTTCAAAAAAACCTCCAAATTGATGGCTGGATAAATTGTCAGCAATTAGGACAGCTAATGAACCTTTAAGTGTTGTGTTCGGTAGGCTGATACCATCAGTTTCTAAAGTTTTCAAATCCTTCACTAAAAATTTCAAAAGGCTAGTGATACCATACTTTTTAATATCTTTGGTCAAGCCAAGAATTACCAAATTGATGCGATTTATTTTACTTCGATATTTGGGTGGCAAATTGGCAACAATAAAGTATATAGCAGTAATTTTAAAATTTTTAGTCCTGTTTCCTATAGGATTTACGATAGTAAAATCATCTACGTATAGAAATAATTGAATTGACTGTTCGTTTGAAAACAAAGAATTAGTATTGTAGGCTTTTCCATCACAATAATCTCTTATCAGGTTATCAGGCCTACCATGTTTTTCCATACATAAAGAATAAAAAATTGTGTTAGAAAAAAGGAGTTGAATCGTTTCCAAAATAGGAACATAAATATACTTAGGTTTGTTTTTCAGTGTATTCATACCATCAGCTGGATCATACAAATATTGGATTGGTTCAATAAATGGAAAATTTTTTTTGACATATTTATTGAGATTTCTGTCATCAGTAAATTCTCTACATACCTCTATCAAATCAGTAATTGGAGATAGAATATGAACACAATTGCTTTCCAAATTTTCATGACACTGCTCTACTCTTTTTTCTGTTTCACTGCACACTTCAATGAGTATGCTTGCCATGTCTTCAATTATGGCATTGATAGCAATAGAAGGGATTTTATATTTTTCTCGAATGCCAAGTAGAAGATATGCCATCCTTTTCTTAATTGAATTTTCTTCCATTACATTTACGTTTTCATCAGACTCTATTACTTCCACATCTACTTCCACAGTATTTTCTGTTTCATCACCTAAATGTTCACATGGGTCTTCAATTAGGTTGATATTTTCCTCAGTCATTTTGTGAGTCATTATTCTGATTTTCAAAATTTCTTTTTTTCGGCAAACCATGTTTAACAGACATGATTTTTGAAGGAACGAACACTTTGAAATACTTTATTACAGTTATCAAAGTGACATCTTATTTTAAAACCAGGCTCTTTGGAGTGAAACCATCTGTAATGCTTCAACAAGTCATAAAATGAGCGCTGTTCTTCTTGACATCTTTGACAGACAAACATACTGAAATAAACAAATATTGATTTCACAAAAAAAACTTTCATACAAATATTTCTGCAAAATATATTTTTTTTATTATTTTGAAAAATTTACAAAAATTTGGTAGTGTCGACAAATTGTCCACTATTCCATTATAATAATGTGAGAATTTATCATTTTTATATAAATTTCCTCATTTCATATCTAACAATTAAATTTTGATGATCAAAGAACCATACAATAACTGTCAAAACTTGAAAAATTTTGAAAACATATTTGAGGTTTCTCTGACTTTCAAATAACTCTTCCATTTCAAGCAGCATTCATTTCCTTTCAATTATAACCTTCATTCATTCAATATATTTTTAGTTCATATTTACAGTAATAGAAGCCTCTAAAGAGCAATTTTCTATTTTAGACACGGGTAAAAAAGTACTGAACATGAAAAATCCCTACAAAGGAACCATAAGAATACTGTTGTAAAAAAGAAACATTTACATGTTCTTTCACTTAGTTCTGTAATGAATATATATAAATAATAGGCAATAGTAATCTATGTGGACACAACCTAACCTACTTTCATATGAACAGATTGGCAAAATAAACTTACCTCAGAACGAACCCCGAAGGCTTGTAAAATCAAAATGAGAACATTCAGAAAAAAATTACTTTTCAATAGTTTGTGCCTACAATAACCAGTACAGTTTTGGCAATTCTTCTGAGTGATATGAAAGTATTTAACTTGGAAAAATATCTTACATAATCAACTAGCATGAAATAAAGAAACATTTTATTATTTGGCATTAACTCAATAAAAAAAATTAGGGGGTGTATAGGGTCATAGTAAAGAACTTGTATATAATAAACTTTATCAAAGAAAAAAAAACTTTTAATTTTTGCTGAAAGTTAGGACATCTCCATAGATTCTGTTTTTGGCTACACTGTCTGTAAATGTTCATTTAAAAAAATACTCTTGATGGTTAGATGGTCATAATAAACAAAATTATCTAACTCTTCAAACAAAAGAAAAACTTCAAATAATTGCTGAAAATTAGGCTATCTCAACAAACTCTATAGAAACTTGCTTATTTTTCAAGTAAAGTCATTATTCAAGAAAAAAAAATCAAAAAATAAAACAAAACTTAAAAAAAGAAGAAAAAATTTGAACATTTCCCTTCACCTCTAATAAAAATATTGATATTTTTTCTAAGTTAATTTAAGCTATACAACATTATTTTTCAGAGAAAATATAACATATAGATTTTTTTCCATTTTAGCATTATCTCATTTTATATTATCTCATTATCTATAAACTTTGTTCAATAAAAAATAACAAAAATAACATTTAGTTGCACGTAAATTGTGAACATGAGACGCTGCTGCAAATGATGGACTGACCCACGCCATGTCGATTGTAATAGGGTATCCATAGGATGATTCAAATTTATCGCGATGATTCATTCAGTAACTTAATAAGAAAATGTATCTCTACAAATGTCAATCAAAAATGTTTCAAAGTGAGAAAACATCATTTTATCAAGAATTCACCTTTAGATACTATTTATGTGTACTTCATTTCCAATCCATTAATGCATAAATAAAAACAAAATATGAAAAAAAATTGTTAAAAAAGTTAATTTGATGAAAAAATTTAGATGAAAAGTAATAAGATCAAATAAAAATATCTAGTAATATACTAAAACCAATAACCAAGCCTATAT
>JARUHE010334545.1:0-10733 GCA_031471125.1 Archaeomysis grebnitzkii | reverse complement strand
CCTACATATCTTACCTTTTTCCTTAAATGTTGGCAGAATCCAAAACAAGAGGTGAAACTTAACAAATGCCGCTACCACGCTGTACGATAACCTCGGCGTCCCCGTTTAACGCACTGTGTGAATGTATGAAAATTTGTCCATTTTTTTCGATAAGTTAATGAAAAACGCATTTCATTCAAGATTGGTATGCACAATAAACAACAATTACTACTCAGATGACCACATCAACGAAGCATTGACCTCTTTCGGCATTAATTAACAAATTATATTTAAGACTTACTAATATTACAAACACGCGTTACTTTTAATTTCAATAACATCTAAGAAAGTTCATTTAGGCTAACAAGTGTTGAAATGAATTATAAATTCAAACGGAATGAAGAAAAACAATTTACAATTAAATTGTTCGTACTTCACACAATAGTGATTATTTAATTATTAAAGAATGTAAATAAAAGTAAAATTAAATAAGCATATTCCTCACCATGTTGATGACTTTTACGTAAAAAGGCAGAAGAGGATTGTTGAGTAAAGCTAGTTGCTAAAGTTAAATTTTAGGGATTTTTTTGAGAGCTGAATCTAATGTTTTGAAAAACATATGGATCTACTATATTAAAATCACTGAAATTTACACTAATAATCTTGAAATTACAAAAATGTAATTTTAAACAACGTTATCTATGAAATAAATTTTAAAAATTGGTGAAAACAATGAAAATATAAAATAAATTTCAAAATATTTTAGGGAAATTATCTTTGGAACAAAGAAAACTCTAACTTTGGTGAAAACCTAGTCACTTTTATGCTAATTTAGTCCAAACAAGATGTATCGTCTACAACTATAAAATTTAGGAAATGTTTCTGTTTTTAAAAATGAACATACAATTAGGCCTAACTGCAAAATAATTACACTTTAATAAAAAATGAGCCAACATTTCTCATTGTTATATCACCACGTTGAAAATGCAAATGCTGTAGGACAGAAGTAAATATATATAAACATCCCAGATAACACACCCCCCAAAAAAAATTATTTTTATGTTACATTATATATAATGATTATTCAAGTGGGACAAACCAACCCCATATGCATTGATCTTTAAATAATGTTCAATCAGTGGGCTTGCAAACTCTTTGTTTTAATCAGCATATCTCATCTTCTTAAGAGTCTTATAAACAAGTCTTATGTCCTACCATTTTAAGAGTCTTAACACTACTTACCAAACACAATTTTTGAAGAATTTTTACTACATGCCACCATTTTAAACATGCTTAAAACTTGAACTCAAACTTTTGTCAAATGCCTTATCCCATTAATGATGGCCGAGTGGATACAAACGCCACCTAAAGATTAATGGTGCATAAGCAAATTTCATTGGCACCGGTTCGAATCACAAAACGGATGCAATACGAAATTCTGAGCTAGATTTTTTTACTAGCTTTGGATGCAATTACCAGATTTTTCTAGCTTTGGATGCAAGTTTACGTATCTGCATCCGACCGTAACCAATGTTAAAATAGTCGATCTACGATCAACAAAATTGATCAGAGATGAAGAAATGTTAAGCTTAGATCACGTTTATGGTTTGTATCTATGCTACCAGTTGTGTTTCCAATGATTTTTTGTAACTAACAAAAATTCCTGTCAGGTATGTACAAGGCCTGTAGTAGTATGGTTATTTAATCATGGTAATACCGTGTGGGTGTGACCAAGATTGGTATTCCCTTGTTTTTATCATGGTTTTAGAGTAGTGAAAATAAAAACTCTATTTAAAAAATGTTAAATTATTCTAATATTACGCTTGTAGCCTATAGTGTATTTATATGAAGTTCAATGGTAGAGAAACTTTTTTAACTCACTATAGACGGATAGAATTTGTTTGTTTGGGACTTATATAAATTTACAGTACCCTAATTTATTTTCATTGTTAAAAATACTTTTAAAGTAAAAATTAAATTCAATTTTTTAAAATAATTAAATTTAGATAAATATTTCAAGATTTTAAAACCTTTATTTCTTCATGACGTACGGAGCTGGCGATAATAAACATGCGCAAGAAGTGTTTTAATTTGCAATGATGTTTTTGACTTCCCAACTATAGATGATTTCGAAAATCAACATTAACATTCGAGTTTTACAAATAAATCTGTATCGTTATTACATGGTTATAGGTTGATGCATGGTATAATAACACCAGGTAGACGCATCGAAAATTTCTGGGGCTGACGTCACACAGCCATATTCAACATTTTATATTTCATTGAGTGGGTGTAGGAGAGACGTTTGATCACATTTATTTGCCTTTTAAACATGGTTACATGAAGTGTTTATGGCTGTAATCGCAAAGAAAGTTCTGGGAAACCCTGTAGATCATATAGGTTCCATATAAAGAAATATTTTAGAGAAAAATGGCTTTGAAATGGAATTTGAAGATAACTTATTAGGTAAGTAATCGAACTTAAGTTAACATTTCCATTAACAAAAGACTATGGTGTTTTTATATCATTGATACCGAGTTCAACGTTATTGCAGTCTTCAGTATTATTCTTTATCCAATGTAATAATATAAATAATGAACGATTTTCTTCTGATGAAATATTAATAATTGAATAAATAAAATCAACTAAACAGTTATTATTAATAATAAGGGAACAATTACAGCTAATAAATACTATTGTATGTAAATGAGAATATAAAAATAATACATAGGCCATTTGACGTCACAGGATCAAAAAGTGGGCGGAGTTTACTGTTAAGATGCGCGTAGAAAAACTATGTCTACCTGGTGTTATTATACCATGGCTCTAATAGATATAGAGTATCCGTGGATGAATATCCTAAAAACGTGTAGCGTATGTGACACACAGAATCATGGTGTTTTTCAGTTTTTATGGAACAAAACATTGATGCCTACTTTCAGTGCAGAAATAGGTATATATTTAGCCTAGTTGTTTCAATGTATAAGACAAAAACTATATAGGCCTAGGGACTCTCTCTGTGAGTCAGAATCATTGTATTCTTCAGTTACTTGGTTAAAAACATAGATTTGTTGAACGTGATTATTTGATCTCGTGAGACAAACAAAAATATAGGGCCTACCCTATATGGCATATATATAATCATTAGCCTTAATAGTTTAAAGCATATGTATTTATACATTTAACTTGTTTATAATCGTTGTGTAATTTTGCTTTTTAAAAAATAAAAATGATAAAATGAAAAATGTAAAAAACATCCTCACCGGGTGAGCTCTTTCGCGTGGCCTGTAATTTGAAATAATGAAAGCTTTGTTTACATGTGTGACGTCACAACTCAAACATGCTAGCGAGCTTATTTGTAAATTTCTGTCTTTTTGATGAAACAGTTCGCAAACTGTTTTGAAACACAAAATATTGAACATGAAAAAATGAAGAAAAAAATATGAAAAAAAATGGAAACATTGAACATGCTGTGGCGAAATATAGGTCTTTATTGCCTATTGAAACCCTCCTCAGCCTTCCACAAGTCACCAATACTATCAACCCTAACTATGATATTCGACCTTAAATTCCTAAAAAAGATACAGCCATCTCTTGTGAAAGGATGTTTAATATTATTAGCATATCGTGCTGTAAAAGCTCTAACTTCATGAAATAATTTGTATCTAGATGAGACCAAGAATTCATCAATGTACACACCAGGGGGCTTCATCCTCTTTATCATACTTATAAGATCAATCTTCGAATTTCTGTCAAAAACCACTACTTTAATAGACTTTCTACTTCGACCAACTAATTTAGCAGAAACTATTTTAGTAATAGCTGGATCTTCAGGACCAATTAATGATGCTACCATATTCTTAATTTCACTAGTTGGATCCATTGAATCCTCCCTATTCTGAATCAATTGATCTATAACTTCACCACGGAACACAACAATGTTGCTACATGACTTCTGTTCAAGACCAGATATTTTATCCTGCAAGTTATTAACGGTCTCAGAAAATTCATCACGTACGATATTCAAATTTGTAGAGCTTGGTACCGCTCTAAGCTCTCTCTTTAATTCCGAAACTTTAACCAATTCATCTTCAATTTTACATAATTTGTTCCCTATGTCAACATTCTTTGTCTTCATATCCTCTGAACTACTTTCCAAATTACAAAATTTGTTAAGTCGAGATCACGTTATGGTTGGTATCTATGCTATCAGTTGTGTTTCCAATGTTTTTTGTAACTGTCAAAAATGCATGGCAAGTAAATACGAGGCCTCTAATAGAGTCGGTGTAGATAATAGCATAATAATTATGTTGGTTCCACTGAAAGGAGAAAGTAAAACTTATTCTCCATGCCGCTGTAACAGCTTCACTCTTCGCTTTGGGTTGCTAAACTGCAGCTCAAATGATGTGTGATACCTTCATATACAATCTTTAGTACTTTCTAATACGTTTAATTATTTTAGATACCTTCATATACAATTTTTAGTACTTTCTAGTACTTTTAATTGTTTTAGATGCCTTCATATACAATATTTAGTGGTTGGAGACTGCTTGTGATTCTCGTCTCTTTGGCATTGAAGGGTGTAAAAGAATTTAAACATAGAAACAAACCAACGAAGGGTAAGCATCTAAATTTACAATAAGGTGAAATGACATGAAAGTAAGAAATATATGTCTGTCAGATAGTAAAAAAAATGTCTATGAAGTTATTATATGGAAATAACGAACATATGTCTGTCAGATAACAAAAATAGGTCTATGAAATTACTACATGGTCTAAATACATTGGAAATAATGATTAGATGTCTGTCAGATAACAAAAATATGTCAATGAATTTACTACATGGTCTAAATACCTTGGAAATCACGAATATATGTCTATCTGATGTCAAAAAGAGGCATTTGAAGTTATTATATGGTGTTAATACATTGGGAATAACGAATGGATGTATGTCAGATAACATAAAATAGTCCTTGATTGAAATTATATAAAAGTAGAGATAGCGTACATTAATATTGATAGAGTGTATATATTGTTTCAAGTTAGAATTAAATGTCATGAAATAACAAGAAAACACATATATAGTTCTAAAAAATATTGTTTACCACAAACATCAAGGGTGAATATTGGTTACGGTCGGATGCAGCTGTGGATGCAAATTCGCCGATACAGAGCTGCGTATTGAGCTCGTTTTATGCATCCGTGGCGCGGTCGGTGTGGTATAAATTTTATGAATCGTTCAATTTTTTATTTTAAAGTGGACGTTCGTTTTTTATTGTATTCAAGTTTTTATTTCATAAAAAATAAATATATTTACTTGATTGTCAGTTATTTTGAAATAAAACAACAATAAATACATTACTAACTTTGGGATGTTCATAAAAAAATTGTACCACAGTCAACGCGTCACGGATGCGTAAAAGAACTCGATACTTAGCTATGACTCGGCGAATCTGCAGCTCGGGCTTGACGAATCCGCATCCACATTTGCATCCCACTGTAACCATTATGCAAGTTTATGACAATGCATACAGTAAGTACTGAATTTTAGTATATACCAGTTTAACAGAGGAAATGAATGTCAGGTGACACCCTGCTTGTTTAATGCAATTTTGACGACAAAATACATAGGTTTGCATGAAGATACTTGAGGCACTTGATTTTCTCCTGCAGCCATATTTTCAAAGACCTTAATGTATTTGCAATGACGAAAATGTAATTTAGTTCATTTAATTACATTAAAATAGTTTGCTGTGTGGCTTTTTCTTAGTATTAGGAATAAGTTTTCAAGGTCAAGTGTTAACTAATTGATGAATAAATTTAACGAATGTAGAATTAATATAGATGAGTCAATTTACTTAATAAAAAGGGAACTTAAATAAAAAACATTTTTTTCTGTTTTGTCTTGCACATAATATTAATTTTGTGTTACATTACGAATTAAAATATGTTTATATGTGTATAAATTGAAATATAAAGCGAAAACATAGACTACACTAAGACGAGACATACAATAGTAATAGAAAGTACGTGTTTCGCACTATTTTTGGCTCAAAACGTTTGCAGGGTAGATACACCATTTTCATAAACAGAACTTACTCTTAGTTTTAAGTATTTTCGGCATAGACTATACACTCAATAGTAATTTCTTCAGCCAATCAACAACGATCTATCGTGCATTGAGTACGTCACAACGGTGACGCACGCGACTGCTTCAGCTGGCGAGTGAGAACATTCATTATTTAGATTACCTCGACAAGATTATTTTCCAATTAATTTAAAGAAATTGTAATAGTGAAACGTAATAATGACGTCAATTGTTCGATTTTTTCTCAGTTCTTGTTTTCTTTATTTTGATTCACGATTTAAACTAATATGATGTGTTGATAAACTAACGAATAATGTTTAAAAGAAAAATAAACAGTTGTTCCAAAGTTAAAAAATCTTTTTAGTGACTTTGGGTTTAAAATTTTATATTTATTCAATATCAGGGTGCTGCCCTTCCATAACTGTGGTTTTTGTGTTGTATTACTAACCTGGAGGGAGCAAAGTCCCACTCCAGTAATCTGAGGGAACTCCAACCAAGACCGCGTAAAGAAGTTCGAAGATTAGGGCACACAAGTTGGCATTGGGATCCCTCATGTACTGGAATCTACTCAACAGTACGGCTTATATTTCTATTCAAATGTACGTAAATATATTTTTATTTGTAATTTAACATACACTTAATATGTTCGGCAATACAAAAAGATAAAAGCGGCAAATTTATATTGCGAATATAAACAAACAGACAGTTTTTTTAATTCCATTGCTACGAAAACGATCATGCAGTTACGAAAAGTGACGTCACGTTTTTTAAAAAAAATTATCTGATAACGCAACTTACAACGTATTATGGATTTTTTCTTACTTTAAGGAATTTTTGGGGACATTTTGTGTTGTACCAAGTTTTTAGTTTCACAACTTCCATCGGATAACATAAAAGTTAATTCTAAATGCTTCTCAATAAATTGAGAACGAAATCGGTTTAAATAAGAAATCGATATATAAAAAATTTTCTAAGGTAGAGGTTCGCTCTGTAAATCTATAAGATCTGTAGTAAATTGAGCATTTGACTATCATTTTTTTCTTTCAGGTTCTGCGTAAAGTGTTGAGGTCACCAGGAACGCTTTCATCCTTCGTATTGCACACCCATAAAAGAATTTATCTTCAATATCTCCAATTTTCTTTAATTGGATATCCAATTTTTCTTCGTTGATATTCTCCACGTCTTCTTCAATTGAAGACTCTTCATAATATCCAATCCTCG
Organism: Archaeomysis grebnitzkii; assembly: GCA_031471125.1. NCBI lineage: Eukaryota > Metazoa > Arthropoda > Malacostraca > Mysida > Mysidae > Archaeomysis > Archaeomysis grebnitzkii. The sequence continues at coordinate 3,445 of JARUHE010334545.1, read as the reverse complement.
TCAACCTTCACTTGTCCTGTGCCGAGGCGACCACTTTGTCCCAGACTTAATTTCTTTAGGTCTTTGGGAGAGGAGGAAATCTTTTCGAGTTGACCAACGAGTACCCAGAAATGAGAGTCCTTGAGAAATACACATTTTTCGAGTAAATACTTAAAACTTTCTGAAGAGTAATTAAATTATCTTTCATTTAAGTAGAAGAATCACGTGTTAAGTGGTGATATGTGATGAATATAATAGAGTATGAAAGCCTGGCTAGTAACTACAATTTAAACATCAATGTTGTCTGGGTTTCTGAACTAGATAAGAAAAATCCGATGATAATTGGAGTGTGATGGTTGTGATGTCTGTTCTGATCACAAGATAATACATGTAACGTTAATTTGAGACAATTTAGCTGAAAACATAAGCATATATGTATTGTGTTTATCTGAATCGATCCAGATTGATCTGATTTCCATCGTTGCTTCAACATGTATTTATTTTCGTAGCAATGATAAGCAAAAATGTAGAGGATGTTTTAATTTGTTTAAGTTTGTTTGCTTGCTTTAATGTATTTGTACTGTTTTATTTTTGCAAACTTCAAAAGCTACAATGCACGGTTAAATTACTATTCAGAACAATCACCAACATTTGCTTCATATCAAAAAGAAAGTACAAAACAGAACTCATCACATTCAAATCTTTAGATAACATAATACCTCACTACATAGGATTGTTTTAAAATCAATACCTATTAAAAAGGTATTCAATCAACCTAACATGAAAAACAAAATTCGGTATTCGTTCATTTTTGGGTTCGTCCCCATCAACATGAACCAGCTTACTATTTTGAATAAGATCATTATTCTTACTTCTCAATTTAAAAAAAATACAGTCATATTATACTGTGGATAAGCCTTAATTATCTTAATTTTAAAAGTGTTAATTGTTCTTTAGTCCTAACTTTTTTGCAAAACGCTGCAGAGTGAATTTATTTGGTATTTTGGCGCTTTACAAATTGATTGTTAAGTTGTATTCACCATCCACAAGTTCAATAAAAATAAGTTTTGGACAGAAATTTTGACCACGTCAAATATGTTTTTATAGTTACACTAAATCTAGCATGTTAAGCTTGAACTTGTTATTTTTACTGCTTTAACAATTCAATGTAATTGTTCATGTAATAGCCTATATATTTTGAAAGGTATATAAAACTCTATATATAATGTTATGCAAAACATCCTTCAAAATTATTTGTCTCGTTTTAATTTTGCTTTGCTCCGGATCAACTAGCCATCTAATTATACGGTATGACTAGATTGATTAGACTAACTTTCAATGTTATACAAATACTCAAGTTAGCAAATATATTTTGTCCCGGTAGTTATAATAAAACAGTACTTTTCATAGGATATTTATTTAACAAAATAAATATGAGTTTTAGTAATAAAAACAGTCTGGATGTATGATAGTTTACGAACAATAGTGTAGGGATATATGCTTAGGGAATTCTCTATCTTTTTGTTTACATTTATTTTAAGAAGAAGAAGAAGCCTCGCCAATCCTGTCTTTTAGGAGTTTTCTCCTTTTGATTTTTTCGTACATGAGTAAAAGCTAAAGGTTTGTATTGTTTTTATCTTGCATTAAAATTATTAATTAAATCGAATTAGTGTATCACCGTAAACTACATTTTCTTCTTAATGCATTGCAAATTAAATTTCAGTGATGTGAATATAAATTGATTAGATATTTATGGATACATAATTCAGGCGTTTAATGTCTCGTTGTTTTGATTCTTCACAGGCTTGAGAAATGGCACCAAAACGTAATGGGGTTATTCCCAATGCTCATTTCCACAAGGATTGGCAGCGATATGTAAGAACTTGGTTCAATCAACCAGCTCGTAAAGTAAGAAGGCGTAATGCAAGAATTGCTAAAGCCCGTAAAGTCGCTCCAAGACCTTTGGGAATGATGAGACCAGTAGTCAGATGCCCAACTATTAGGTAAGTTCGAAAAACGTTTTCAAATTAATATATTTACATATTCTATTGCACTAGAAAATTTTTAAATGCATGCTTTACGAATCAATTAAAGTTCTAGAATGATCTATTTGATGCACCATGCAAAAAAATTCTGCAGGGTGCATCAAACGGGGACCATTTTTGGCAATCTTTAAATAAAAACACCAAATTGAGTAAATGTGAAATTTGAAACTCGGATTACTCCATTGTCTGAACTTTAGAAGGGTCATTTTCCCTCAAAATCTTGTTCTAATAATTTCAGAAATTTGTATATTTTTCATTAAAATCAGCCCTGCCGCACTTGTTTCTAATGTACAGTGTGCCGATTTTGAAATTTTCAATTATGGGAATTGAAAAATTACAAAAATTTTAAAAATTAAGAGTTTAATCATTTTTATAAAAAATATAAAAATAAACATTGTTTTATTGCAGTGCATCAAGAGGGTCTTGAAAAGTTTTTGGAGAACGTTTTCAAAATCTCCTGGAGAACAATTTTATTTTAATCATTTTTAATAAAACTCGTTTAAATCAGTGTTAGTACAATTCCATGCAAAGCTATAAAGTATTTACACTAATAATAGCCTTCATTTTGAAAAAAGAACCTATAATTCAATTAAATTATTTATTTTTTAAGAGAAATGGTCCGATAAAACTGCCTGGAGAACATTTATGGAAAGTGAATTTTTGGAGAACGAAAAAAAATGTCCCCGTTTGACACACTGTTTATTGTCTAAGCAACTTCAGGTAGATTTTGTCATCCTGCTAATTTTTAATGACAAATGGTACCCTGATTATGAAAGAATCCCATTTCAAGTGTTTTTCTAAGAAGTTGTACAACATTTTGTTGTAATTAGTATACTCGGGGAAAAATGGGATTTCTTTTCAAAAAATTTAATTGTTGGAATTCCGTGGTTTAACGAAGAAAATTGGCACACTGCTAATGTATTCATACTAATATCAATATCAAGTTGGAAAAATAGGAGTCTACACTTTAAATTACTTTTGTTCTTTATTAAAAAAGAAAAATAACTTAACTTTAAATTTGAAGAAAATCGGATGGAATTTAATTTTTGGAGAACCAAAAAAAGTCCTCGTTTGATGCACTGGTATACATGGTTCTAAAGGCAGCATGTAATTTGACCAAAATTTATTTTCGGGAGGAAAAAATGTCTATCTAGGAGGACATTTATTGTTATTTTGGGAGGATGCATTGCAGAAAAAAATTAAACTAGGAAATATTATGTCAAATTGAAACTAATAAACTAACACTGACATTTATCTATATATAAATTAAATTCACTTGTTGCAACTAACTAAACATTATATTAACAATTTGAAGTATATAATTTACATAAACTTCACTTATCTATAGCTAAAAATTGAATTTTACGAACCACAGTACAATTTCAACACTTGCCATTACAAAAAAATATGTTGTATGACAC
>JARUHE010334534.1:0-10734 GCA_031471125.1 Archaeomysis grebnitzkii | reverse complement strand
ATGTATATATATATATATAAATATATATATATATATATATATATATATATATATATATAGAAAGACCTGTACATGAATAAATTGTTTTTGAAACTCACATGAAAATATTTATTATGCAACCTAATAAATTATGATATAATACATTACAATGTAATACATTATAATAGAATACCTTATAATACTATATTATATACTACATCAATTGAAATTAAAAATAATGTTAGAATAACATATATACAGACAAAAGATAAAAAAATACGAAATTGTATATTTTACAGTATATACAATAAAACATATTTTTAACACAAAGCTTAAAACTATTAATTTAAATATAATTTTATTGTTTTAACAAATTACAAAGACTTTCAAAAAATAAGAAAAACACAAAATTAAAATAGAGATAATAAAATAAATATAGAACAAAAGTAAAATAAAGATAAATGGAGAATAAATATTTAAATTGAACAAACAAAAATTGCCAATTATTCAATTTAAAAATAAATTAAACAAAAATGAAAACTTCAGCTGTCAGATTTCACGTTTTTTTATTGAGTTTAGATTTTTTTTTAAATTTTTTTATAAACAATTAACTGTTTATAATTTATTAAATATTTTACAGATAAAAAACATATGAAATCAAATAATTTTGTTAAACAAATAAAATTATTTAGAGTTAAAAAACAATTTATGTAGAGACGGCTTGGATTATTTTTTGAAGTTTTCAGTTTATATGCTAGCAACTATTTAGAGTTTTAAAATAAATTAAAATGTTAACAATACTTCATTATTGGCAGATTTTTATAATTTCCATTAAATTTTCTGCTTTTGTATCTTTCAAGTTGAATAATTTTTTTTAATTATTTCTAAAAATTAAGTAAATGTTATTTAAAAAAATACATTTTTCCTATATAAGAAAATGTACATCTTTTATAGGTATGTTTTAATAGAAAGGAGATAACATTTTTTATATTGACTCCTTAATTGTGAATAAGTTTTTTTCATCAAATACTTGAATGATAAAACGTGATACAATTTCGTTTGAATATGTTTTCTTATCATTTTTTTATATTATTTTACTTTGTTTATATATATATACTGGTGGGTATATCTAATTAAATCTCATATACTTTAACGAAACAGTTTATATATAAATTAAGGAATGATCTTAATTTAAAACATGACGTTGTAAGTTGGTAACATTAATCATGAAATTGTGGAAAAACCGATATATTACAAATTATTAGTATTAAAAAACGGAATAATTGTAGGGTTACCAAATCAGGACTTTAAGCGAAATTAGTATACTATGCTAAAATAATTTTTTCGTATTTTTAAATGAATAATACCCAATATAAATATTTTATGTTTAAAAAATAAGAGAAATATATATTCACAGGTACATATGTATATATATCAAAATGATTTTCGAACTGAACTTTTAAGTTTAAACATAAAAAATATAGCTTAATAGTTCTCAAATACAAAGAACGTTCGTGTGCGTGTTCATGTCCGTATGTGATGGTGCGTGTGCCTGTGCATATACGTGTGCGTTTGCGTGGATGGATGTGTGCATTTAAATGTGCATGTACGTGCATTCACACACACACACATATATACACAATGCAAAAGTATACATTAATGAATAAATATGTTGTACAGAATGTTTGAACACATTTAGGTGTAAATTTATTATTAATTTTCTCATTTGTATTCTGTCATCTCTCCATCTCTTTTATTTAATATTTATATAAACATGTAGATGAGGGGAGAAGAGCAAAGGGGAGGCAATGGGGGATAAAAGAGGGGATTTATTAAGAAATAAACTTAGAACGATTCAGAGATAAGGGCTGAAATAAATTATGTTTTTTTCAAGTTGGCTTCATGATTATACATATAAAAAGTATAATGCTTACTTTTTTAAATAAAATGCTTCTATATATAACATGAACTTTTCAGGGTTACGTATTCTTGATTTTAATTTATGAAATTATCAAATGTGTTTTGTCTCACAGTGTGATAGCTTTTTCTCAATTTATTTGAAATTATATATTAATGAAGTGTTTATTGGTCCATGTTAGTCACCCATCCAATTACTAACCATGTCCAACATTGCTTAACATCGTTGACTTACTATAAGTTCTATGGCATGGAAGAAAATAATTACAATTTCATGTATGATATTTGCTGCCATAAGGTCTTAGATATCTCAAATTAGTGTTGAAAATCACTTTTATTGTATGTGACGAACTAGTCTCTTCAAGGTTTATGTAACTCAGATAAAAACTTTCGGTTTTGTGTTTAGTTGTTGCATCAAATTAAAAAAATTTGGAACCAAATTGACTAATTATGCAAACAAATTTAACAAATTAAAAATGTTTTAAATTATAAAAATTGTATAAAGATAAAATTAGGTTGAATTAGGAAGTATGAAAAATATTTGTTTGAGTTTTCTAAAAATATTTTCTAACTTGACCTTGGTTATGACCTTGTCAGTCCTTCAGGGGCTCCACATGTCTATAAAATAATTTTTATCACAATTAGACTCAAAAATTGAATTGTTTTTTCTATTTTTATTTAAACATTTTTCAACTTTATAAAAGAAAAAAAAAAGAAAAGTATAAAAAGTAATAAAAGTAGAAAAAATGAAAAACACGGAATAAAAAACCTCGACGTTTTAAAATTGTTAAATATTCAAAGAATTACATTTTTCAACAAATCAAAACAGTTTTATTTCAAAAAAATAAAATGAATTAATAATAAAAGTTTATTCGAAATAATTTAAATTGTTGGATGAAAATAGTTTCCATCAAATACAAAATCCTTTTGTATAATAATTCCACATTTATTTGTTGAGATTTATTCAATATTTTAATGTTTGTATTCATATAAAAAGGACTTACTAGAGTTAAACAAAGGAAACCAAAGGTTTATTTGTATTGTTACTTGTTTCGAAAAAACCTTTACCTGCTTTTACGAAAATATATAATTCATATTTGGAATTAATTTCACAAAATTAAATACTTTATTTTTTTTTCAACATTGATTATCGTATTAAACTAAGTACAGTAGGGTATTATTTTGATATTTATACTCTTTTTATTCTGTATAGGATATTATTTTATTATTTATAATCTTATAAAACCAAGTACATTAGGGTATTATTTTAATAATTATAATATAATTATTCTTTTATTATTATTTTAATACAGATAGCCTTATTAAATTAAGTACGGTATGGTATTATTTTGATATTGATATTTTTATTAAATTGAGTACAGTAGGGTATTATTTCAGTATTTATAATCTTATTAAACTAAGTACAGTTGGGTATCATTTTAATAATTATAATCTTATTATTCTGTATAGGGTATTTTTTTAATATTGATAATCTTATAAAACCAAGTACAGTAGGGTATTATTTTAATATTTATAACATAATTATTCTTTATAGGGTAATATTTTAATACTGATAGCCTTATTAAATTAAGTACAGTATGGTATTATTTTATTATGGATATTTTTATTAAATTGAGTACAGTAGGGTATTATTTTAATATTTATAATCTTATTAAGCTAAGTACCGTAGGGTATTATTTTAAAATTGATAATCTTATTAAATTAAGTACAGTGGGTTATTATTTTAATATTTATAATCTTATTAAATTAAGTACAGTAGGGTATTATTTTAATATTGATAATCTTATTAAACTAACTGAACAGGTTAACCATATAAAACACCAACAAGTTGCAACTTTGCTCATACATTCAATATCCTAAATAATCTAACACCAGAATGGTATGCTAAAATAAAATCAACATTTAATAAATAGAACAACTAGAATCTTCACCTGCATGTACCACACAAAAGAACAACAGCAGAAAAGAAAATGTGAGATGTGAGATGTGCAGAAGCATGGCATATGTTAAATATGGACATACGATAAATTCGATATCTCAATTATTTTTAAATATAAAATGCAGAAATCTCTATTGACACATCAAAACACATACAATGCAAAATATAGAGATTGCAATCTTTTTTTGTAGAATATTGTAAATATAATATAATGTAATGTAATACCTGACATTTTGTCAGTAATAAAAGGATTCTTATTATTATTATTATAATCTTCTTGAGCTGTATTTGAAAAAACAGCTTCTATACGTGACGTCTGAGTGTTGTTTTTTTAAGGAGTTGTTGTTGTTGTTGTTGTTGTTGTTGTTGTTGTCCGGGACGGTGAATGGTTTGTGATTTGTGAAATTTTGCCTTTTTTTCAAAATAATAGAAAATATTAATTTCACAGAAAAGTTTGTTTAAATATAAATAAAGAACATAACATTCTACACTGGTATCACTAACTATTTTTTATAAAATTAATATTTACTTATTACAACATACATTTTATCAAAAACTTGAAATTCATGGCTAACCACGATTTTTATTTGAAAGTTTAGAAAAAAGTTTATTTAAAACAAATGAAATAATAGGCAACTCTAAGGTAGAATGCCTGACTAACATTTTTGCCTAAAATTTATACTTTTTTAAATAATAGACATTTTAGGAGTATTTAAATTTAACAAAATTTATTTTGAAGGCTTAGAGATATTTGTATTATAAACAAATAAAAAATGGTTAATATAATAATATATATTGTAAGTTTTAGAAACTTATTTAACATACAAACACAGCTTTTAATATGTAGCATTTACTCGTACTTGTTAAATCGAGTACAGTGGGGTATTATTTTTACATTGAGAAACTTATTAAATTAAGTACAGTTGGGTATTATTTTAATATTGATAATCTTATCAAATTAAGTACAATGGGGCATTGTTTTAATGTTGAAAATCTTTCTAATTTAAGTACATTATGGTATTATTTCAATATTTATAACCTTATTAAATTAAGTACAGTGGGGTAATATTTTAACGTTGATAATCTTATCAAATCAAGTACAGGAGGGTATTACTTTAACATTGATAATCTTATTACATATATTGTCATGGCAATTTAAATACTTTTTTTTCATCCATAAAAAAATCTTTATAATATGTTTTATAAAATACAATAAACACAATTATTTAAATTTTTATAACTTTATGATATGCTGTCCGAAATATAACTATGCAAGTTAGTTTGCCAAAAATTATAGTATCGGTTGGTCTAATTAAAGACGACTAATCTAAGAATAATGATATTCATTATTCATGTCGACATTATTTCGGCATAAAATAAAAATAAATCATCTGTATGATAAAAATTTCCATATAGCTTACTAAGACATACAAGAAAAAATTCTCATCTAAAATACATAACAAGGCAAATTACAGAGAAAGTTTGGATAGACTTTGTTATGTATTCTTAATTTCAACCGAGGGGCTGGTAGAGATGAAATAGTACTTGAAAACACTATAGGGGTTGCCTGAAGAGATGAAATAGTACTAGAAAACACTATAGGGATTGCCTTTAGAGATGAAATAGTACTAGAAAACTTTGTAGGGGTTGCCTGTAGAGATGTAAAAAGACCTGGAAAACACTATAGGGGTTGCCTGTAGAGATGAAATAAGACTAGAAAACACTATAGGGGTTGCCTGTAGAAATGAAAAAGTAATATAAAACACTATATGGGTTGCCTGTAGAAATGAAAAAGTAATATAAAACACTATATGGGTTGCCTGTAGAGTTTAAATAGTACTAGAAAACACTATAGGGGTTGCCTGTAGAGTTTAAATAGTACTAGAAAACACTATAGGGGTGTCCTGTAGAGTTGAAATAGTATTAGAAAACACTATAGGGGTTGCCTATAAAGATGAAAAAGTACTAGAAAACACTATAGGGGTTGCCTGTAGAGATGAAAAAGTACTAAAAAACACTATAGGGGTTGCATGTAGAGTTGGACAATACTAGAAAACGCTATAAGGGTTGCCTGTATAAGTGAAATAGTACTAGAAAACACAGTAAGGGTTGCCTTTAGAGATGAAATAGTACTAGAAAACACTATAAGGGTTGCCTGTAGAGATGAAAAAGTACTAGACAACACTATTGGGGTTGCCTGTAGAGATGAAATAGTCCTTGAAAGCACTATAGGGGATGCCTGTAGAGATAAAAAAGTACTAGAAAACACTTAAGGAGTTGCCTATAGAGATGAAATAGTACTAGAAAACACTATTGGGGTTGTCTGTAGAGATGAAAAATACTAGAAAACACTATAGGGGTTGCCTATAGAGATGCAATAGTCCTTGAAAACACTATAGGGGTTGCTTGTAGAGATGAAATAGTACTAAGAAACACTATAGGGGTTGCCTGTAGAGATAAAAAGTACTAGAACACACTATAGAGGTTGCCTGTATAGCTGAAATAGTATTAGACAACACTATAGGGTTTGCCTGTAGAGATACAAACAGTACTAGACAACCCTATATGGGTTGCCTGTAGAGATAAAAAGTACTAGACAATACTATAGGGGTTGCCTGTATAGTTGAAATAGTACTAGACAACACTATAGCGGTTGCCTGTAGAGATAAAAAAGTACTAGACAACACTATAGGGGTTCCCTGTAGAAATGAAAAAGTACTATAAAACACTATAGTGGTTGCCTTTAGAGTTTAAAAAGTACTAGAAAACACTATAGGGGCTGCCTGTAGAGATTAAATAGTACTAGAAAACACTATAGTGGTTACCTGTAGAATATAAAGTACTAGAAAACACTATAGGAGTTGCCTGTAGAGATGAAATAGTACTAAAAACACTTTGGGGGTTGCTGGAGAAAATAAATAGTACTATATAACACTAAAGGGGTTGCCTGTAGAGAAGAAAAAGTAATAGAAAACACTGTAGGGGTTGCCTGTGGAGATAACAAAAGTACTAGAAAACACTATAGGGGTTGCCTGTAGAAATGAAAAAGTACTAGACAACACTATATAGGTTGCCTGTAGAGATGAAATAGTACTAGAAAACACTATAGGGGTTGCATGTGGAGTTGAAATAGTACTAGAAAACACTTTAGGGGTTACCATTTTTTAGCATTTATACAACTTTTTTAATATATCGATATTGAAGTCATAAGATCGAGGTTATTCGTTTTAGTTTTTTTTAAATTATCAATTTTTATTTTATTATAAAACCATAATACAGTTTTTTTTTATTATTTTTATCGTGCAATAGGTCTTAACCAAATCGGCCTTCTGCAGTCACTATAACCATAAACTCAAGATACAAACCAATGATAAGCTTTGACTTATAACTTACATGAAATAAATTATTCAATTTGCTAATCAAGATTAATAAATTAATAATAAGTTTAAATTATTTCATTTTCCAAATTGTATAGAATTAAAATACAAAAGATTGAAGTATTATAAAAAGTAATCAACATTATCTTTGTATTATTTAACACAATTAAAATTAATTGTATAAGCTTGTATGAAAGTATTTTGCTACAATTTATTCAAGACTTGTTTGTTTAAAAAAACACTTAATTAAAAACTACAAAAAAATACAACAAAAATAATTTCTAAAGTAACTTCAAAATGTAAACATAATTTATTTTTGTTAATTGAATAAACAATAACAATTGTTAAATGAAAAACAAAGCAATTATAAATAAATACAAAAAAGATTTAAAAATGTTTTATTTCGAAATTTCAGAAAAAGAAAATACAAAAATAGAGAAAATAAAACATTGAAGTAATGACACTCTCGCTAAGCCCCATGAGACACAAACTATCTTCAGGCAGAAATTGGATTAAAGCTACCATGGATGGTGCCTACCATGTATTGTGGTTACTATGTATTGTGGCTACCATGTATTGTGGTTACTATGTATTGTGGCTACCATGTATTGTGGTTACTATGTATTGTGGCTACCATGTATTTTGGTTACTATGTATTGTGGTTACCATGTATTGTGGTTACTATGTAATGTGGCTACCATGGGTTGTGGTTATTATGTATTGTGCCTGCCATGTATGGTTGTTACTATGTATTGTGGTTACTATGTATTGTGGCTACCATGTATTGTGGTTACTATGTATTATGGCTACCATGGGTTGTGCCTACCATGTATGGTTGTTACTATGTATTGTGGTTACTATGTATTGTGGCTATCATGTATTGTAGTTACCATGCACTGTGGTTACTATGGTGGCTCAAACATGTATTGTGGTTGATATGGTGGCTACCATGTATTTTAATTACTATGTATGGAGACTATCATGTATGTATGGATACTATCATGTATGTTGGTTACTATGTATTGTGGTTACTATGTATTGTGGCCACAATGTATACTGATTACCATGTATGGTGACTACCATGTATGGTGGCTGCCATGTACACTGGCTACCATGTATTCTGGCTGTCATGTATAGAGATTAACATGTAATTTGGTTAATAAGTATTATGGTTACCATGTATGGTGGCTACCATGTATTGTGATTGTGATGTATTGTGGCTACCACTTATTATAGTATCATGTATTGTGGCTTCCATGTAATGTGGCTGTCATATACTGTAACTATCTAACAATGCAGTTATTATGTCTTGTAGCTACCATGTGTTGTGAGTGTCATGTATTGGGCTTACCATGTTCTGTGATATCATGTGTTGTGGCTATATGTGTAATAGTTACCATATATTGTGACTACCATGTATTTTATCTACCATGTATGGTGGCTAAGAATTAGTATGACTACTATTCCATATCAACATTATTATTTCCTCTTTCCAACTAGGGTATTTTTTTCTGATTCTCTCTCAGCTATATAGTTAATACAGTCACCTTCCATGACCTCCCACAGATATATGTACTCTAAAGTTAGGCAGATTTATTTTTAACTTTTATATGGGGGCTGTAAATTTTTATTTCAATGTATACCATATCACACTCTGGCATTGTGTGAAATGAACTAGCTGACTCTAGGCAAGATCTGATATTGTTTCACCACACATTTTTAATCAACAGCTTGAAGTTTGAGGAAAGTCTCTCATCATTGTAACCACTCTATCGAAATGCTAATAATTTAGCATGGCCTTAATTTGCTTTGATTTTATCTCAGTGGTGGAGGATCATGTGAGCTGATCGGGGGCCTCTTCCGGCATCAGGCATTGTAATACCAGCGAAACCCACTAAAGATCTGGAGTAGTTGGTCTTCAACCATACTTATATGTATACATGTAAATAACATACATTATATTACGATGGTTCCACTGAAGGATATAATTTCAGGTCGCATGGTATGAATAGTCCCACTCTTCCCTGTAGGTTTATGAATTGTAGCTCGGAGGATTTGTGATACCTTCATATAATTTGTTGTTTGTTTTATGATAGAACTATCATGTATTATAGTTGCCATGAGTGGATAAACAAACCTCTGTTGATGTTAAAGTGGGTTATCCTTTGGACTGTGTCTATTCTAATCTCCAATTAATTGTCGATCCTTTTGGATTGTGATGCTCTAAAATATAAATAATCACTGGCGGCCTCAAATATTTATTTTCTTTAACCCATTAAGGGACAATGACTAAAGCCTTAAATTAGTATTAGAGATATATTTTTGATGCAGTAATGGGTTAAGGACTTAAGGCACTAACACCGGTCCTGTATTAAAGTGGTCATAGTAATAAATAATTCAAGAGTTTTCAAATTTAAATATAGCTTAACATAATTCTAAAATATGTGTTGAAAATTTGAATATTGTTTCTATATATAGTTATCGATTAAATGTATCACATGTATAATGTATGTATTAGACTTAAACTTAAACTGTTATGAAACAAAAACACCAACAGTCGAAGCGATACAAATGACATCCTAAAGTGAAATTTTGGTTAAATAAGGTTTTCTCACTTTGTAATACTTTTTTGATTGGGTTTTATTATATATAGTTACTAAATGATCGTGGGACATAACAACCGTTTGGTTAGTCAATAACTAATGTTCGATCAATAAACGTCTGATCAAACCCAAGAGGGTGAAATTGAAGATGGACACTGGACAGGCCTGGTTTCTCTTACTCCCTTTTCATGTATGAAACAAACGTCCAATTTATCATGGGTTGACTGAGACCATTGATGCATTAAACCCATTACTCAGGATTGAAGCAACTTTGTTTTCATTTAGCTATAATTCAATTAAATTGTGGATGTATGTAATGAATACGTTTTTGTTTGTATTCACTTTAGTTTTAAGTGTAAAACATCTTTGAAAATTGTTATGTTTTATTATTAATTGAACAATAACAAGACTACTTTGAAATTTCGTTATTTCATCTGTAAGTAACTTAACCATAGGCTCAAGATCTATTTAGTAAGCCAATGAATGTATGGTTTTGCGGGCATTAATGTGAAGGAAATTTTAAACTCTTGTTCACCGCGTCCAGGGTTCGCTCTTCAAACCCATTAAAAAAACGTTAGGGTTCAAGTAGGTTATCATAGACTTAATTTTGCTTCACCAGAGAGTGATGTAGCATTGGAACCAAAGAACGTTACACACCGAGTTTTCAATTATTAATGCCTGAGTAATGTTTATTTTAATGACCAAAATGCAATAAGTTTTACATTGAAAATAGCTCTTATTAAACATTCTTATAAGGGTAGATTTGATAGTAAAATTTGCTGCTTTATTCCTTCTATCATGAGATAATACCATAGAAATATATACTAGAAGGCGGATGTTCCATCCATCCAATGTAAAACTTTTGACCTTAATAAATGTACCATTTCAAATTTTCAAA
>JARUHE010334523.1:0-10734 GCA_031471125.1 Archaeomysis grebnitzkii | reverse complement strand
GACACTAGCAGTTAGCAACTTGCTTAGCAAATGCTCTAGCACAAGCAGAAGCAACAGCAGCGTCGAACGCACCCAATTGAAAGAATTAAGTTTGAAGACTTGTTTAGATCAAATAATGAAGGAAGAACTAGAGAACATAGGTATAAAGTTTTTAAGTCGAGGGTTGGAAGTAGGACCAAGGCCGTTTTTTTTCTCAAAGAGAGTAATAAATTATTGGAATTCACTTGATGAAAATATAGTAGAGGCAGGAAATGAGGAAATTTTCTAAAAAAAAGATTAGATAATGTATGGAATAAGACTGGATATGGGTACATGACTAAGGAACCCTGATGTAAATGTATAATGTATTCGAAATTCCCTAAGGAGTTATGGATATTTTACAAAACTCGGTTATAATATGGTTTAAATATAGGCTAATATTGCAGTATCTAGCTAGTTTAATGGAGATTGAATCTGGCTTAAGTAGGGTCTGTCATTGGTTGGGATGCAGAATTGATGTGGTGTAAATCTGGTTTATTGTAGGTTCAACACTGCTTGCAATGTGGCTGAGATATGATTTGATACTGGTTTCAATATGGCTGAGCTGGTATGAGTATGGCTCAAAATCGGCTAATAGGATTGGAAAATTGTAAAGCTACGTTTCTATTCCAACAAACACGACAACAGCATGGCTGAAGAACGGCCCAGTTATGGCCTGTTGTGTGAATATAGGCCGGGCCTGATCTGAGTCATATACATGTAGTTGGAACATATGTTTTATTTGAAAACCAGCATACAGATCTGGGCCTAATATGGCTGTTCCGTTTGCCGGATGTGATGTTCAGTCATGTTTGCCAGAACAAGAATGAATCCGGCCCAGTGTATACATGCTGTCTGGGTGATGATGTTTTCCAAACTTTTATTTTAAACGTTTTTGTTTTATAACTGTGTTTAACCATCCGGTAATCTTCATGTACTGTATATAATGACATTATTGAACTTAGATTTGATGTTTATTTTTCTAAGTTTGTTTTAGAGTCAATTAAAACAACGCCATTAGGCTAAATGTTCCAAAACAATTATTTTGACGATAATTGGGAGAGTATTTAAAACATGTGTCTGTATTTTATTCATTTTTAGTGTTGATGTATAGAACTATATTTCTTGCTAAAATATGGAATACAGTGATTTTTGATAACCTAGTAGAATATTTTTTTTTAAAATGTGAGTGTTATCAAGTTGAAGTGAAAGCATTTCACTTATGTTACACATGTAATTTATTGATCTACACCGTAAGATTATTTGGGGCATTATCAATTTGTCGAAATATCATTTCATCGAAATTACAATCAGAATTTTTTTTCGACAAAATGATATTTCTCAGAAAACAAGTTTTTGTAATGTAAATTATTAATGCGTCGAAATATCATTTCATCGAATTGATTTCTCCGAAATATCAATTTGTCGAAATATCATTTCATCGAATTGCCTCCCCCCGAAAATGGCGGCTCAAATTTCGTCTGCTAAATTAAAATCATTTATTTTTTGTTCATTTTATTTAATCAATTAACTTTATTATTTACTCAATATTTCGATAAAACAGTTACGGCATTAATAATAATAGTGTAAAATGACACGCTATTCAAAAACTAGAAAAGTTGGACGATATCACATTGTTTACACGGCATTCAAATACTCAGAGTATTGAAGTGGACTCTATTGATGCACCACGTGTACTCTATCATTTCATCCAAATATCATTTTATCAAATTGATTCCTCCGAAATATCATTTTATCGAATTGCTTTCTCTGAAATATCATTTTATCGAAAATATTTCTACAAAATGACTTTCGGAGGAAAAAATTCGATGAAATGAATTTCGAGAAAGTGATATGGACCCGATTATTTTTTTTCTGGCGATAATGGTCGAATTGTCCTTCATGTTATTTCATAAGCCAAGTTAAAACTTCGTTTTTATTGCCGTTCTTCTCCATGATTGACAGCGCTTTTGCCTCTGTAGGTCATGTGCTGTATATTCTAAAAAAAAGTTCTTAATAATTCCTCTGAAATGAAATATTTAGCAGTTTAAAGCTTCTAAAATTGGAAATATAAGAATTAAAACTAAATATTAATGTTGCTGAAAGTAAATCCCAACGGTGCATAACTTACTTTCAGTGAAAGTTGGCTAATAATTAATATTTGTTTTGTCTTGTTTTTACCTACAAATATTAAATTTGTAGGAAGTGGTGATTCAACTTGACCAAGGCCATTGAGTAAGAAATTTGATTAGATATAGGTTAGTTTCAACTCATAAGGGAGATGGAATGACAAAGAAAAAAATATCACCTTACAACAATTTGAATCATATTAGTCTTAAATTGGCATTTAACGTTTGCATATCTCGTGGTAAGTATGAATTTGCTAGAAAATATAAGATATCTCGGGTTAGTTCTTTAAGAGGGTAATTATACATATTATTCAATGATAAATGACATTTTCATACTAATAAATTGTAAAAAGGAAAATAAAACAAGTACAATAATAGTTTCATAATAACAAATGTTGAAAATAGATTAGCATAGGGGATATAAAACAGGACAAAGAAATAAGGCTATGCAAAATACCTATCCAAGATATAGTTTCTATAGGAGTAACCTGCTTCAGTAGAATATATATCAAAAAGAGGAAATAGGTCATCGTCAATTTCAGAATTTACATTTACTTTTATTTCACAACTAGGGAAATCCAGACAAATATTGTGAATAGCACAAGAAGCTGTTAGAACTTTGCTCACATTTTTTATGCTGCAATCATAACATTTTTGAACTCTTGTAAATCTCTGTTTTAACATAGCTAATGCATTTTCAACAACAACTCTTGTTCTTGCCAAACCTATATTATATTTATTTTGTCTTGTAGAAAGCTCTACCTCGCTAAAGGGCACCAACAAATTTCTAGTTAAATGAAAGGCAGTATCACCAATGATATGGTAATCACCCTCTGGAAAAAAAGCCCCTCTATCTTTATCGAAATGACCCAGCAACCCAGAAGCTTCTAGTACATGGTCATCGAGGGCCGACCCAGGAAATCCAGCACAAATGAAATTGAATTTCTTTGCACTGTTGCAAACGACCATAAAATTTACGGCATAATTTCCTGTACCACCATCTAGATATTGTTCCTGTTTTTCTTCTTGGGCATCTATCTCAACTTGACAAACATCTAGAGCACCAACAACACCTGGAAAATTTGCAACTTTGCGAAACTCTGCCTCGTCTTTCTTCCCTTCTTCTAGAGTCGACCATTTAATAACATTGGAAGCGATATCAGTTAAAACATCAAGCATGCGGTGTACTGCCGAGTTGACAAAAGATTTTGATAGGCCAAACTGCTCTCCAAGAGCTAGAACAGAATACTGATTGGCTAAAAACAACAAGGTTAGCATTAATGCATGTCTGGTATCTACTACCTCAAATTCTACCATTTGGTTCTTTTGGTAATGTTGGTCAACCAGTACAACAATGTAGTCGAAGCAATCTCTTCCAATTCTCAAACTCTCAACAAATTCTAAATCTGTTTGCATTTCTAAAGCTTCAAAATAGCTGTTGCATTTTGGTTGATCCTCACTGAAATTAAACAAAATCATCATTTTTTTTCAATAAGTATTATAACTTAATCTATCTATATATATATATAAATACATACATACATACATACATATATATATATATATATATATATATATAACGATCAAATAATCAACTGTTCAATGTTCAACAATCAACTGTTTAATGTTAAATGACCAATTGTTCAATGATCAACTTGTCAATGTTCAACTGTTCAGCATTTAATGATCAAATTTTCCACCTCAGAATTTATAGTTTAACATCAACGATACATCAACACCTAAACAGAAAATGTTACACTTATTGTTTAACTCTTCAACACCTGAATATTTATTACCCTACGGTCTATAATACAATGAGCTTTGCATTGGAAATAACCCTACAGTTGTCACTAGTTTGTCCCTACAGGCATTAAAGGGTTAACACCTGAATTATTATTACCCTAATGTATATAATACAATGAGCTTTGCATTGGAAATAACCTTATAGTTGTCACTAGTTTGTCCCTACAGGTATTAAAGGGTTACTTGAATTTGTCAAGAGTCAAAAATAAAGAAAGACAAATATTTCATAAACATATCCATTTTATAACAAAGGTTAACTTAATCTAAGTTTCTTTTTTACAAAAAACACAGTTTTCTTCAAATTATTACATTCTCACTAAAACAATTGGTATAAATGAAAATTCTTGAAAAGTGCTGGTATATATCAACAACAATCAAAGGTAATCGATGTAACTGGTCTTTGTTTAATTCAGTTAAAATAATCTATTATTTCATAAAATGAAAATGCTTGGAAAATATATATTTGAATGAAGTTGCTTAGAATTAACAGCTCTACATTTTATCTTCAATTAACTTTAAAAACAAAACCAGATATCTTGCATGTAGCAAAATCTGTTCATTTAAGCATAAATGAAAAATTGGCTATATTTACAGTCCACAATAAAAATTCATAAAAACCCTTATACTTCAATAATTATAAGTTTTTCAAAAAATGTTACTTGTGAACTTTTAATGTACACGTCAGAACTGTTCATTTGATAAATAAATTATAACTGTAGATTAACAAAAATTTTAATGTTTACTTCATTATTTTGGAGTGTTTGCAACATTAGAATTACTATTGGGAGTGTTTGCTCCATTAGAATTACTATTGGGAGTGTTTGATCAATTAGAATTACTATTGGGAGTGTTTGCTCTATTAGAATTACTATTGGGAATGTTTGCTCCATTAGAATTACTATTGGGAGTGTTTGCTCCATTAGAATTACTATTGGGAGTGTTTGCTCCATTAGAGTTACTATTGGGAGTGTTTGCTCCATTAGAATTACTATTGGGAGTGTTTGCTCCATTAGAATTACTATTGGGAGTGTTTGGTCCATTAAATTTAGTATTGGGAGGGTTTGCTCCATTGGAATTACTATTGGGAGGGTTTGCTCCATTGGAATTACTATTGGGAGTTTTTTCTTCATTAGAATTACTATTGGGAGGGTTTGCACCATTAGAATTACTATTGGGACTGTTTGCTCCATAATAATTATTATTGGGAGGGTTTTCTCCATTGAAATTACCATTGGGAGTGTTTGCTCCATTGGAATTACTATTGGGAGGGTTTGCTCCATTGGAATTACTATTGGGAATGTTTGCTTCATTAAAATTACTATTGGGAGTGTTTGCTTCATTAGAATTACTATTGGGAGGGTTTGCACCATCATAATTACTATTGGGAGGATTTGCTCCATTAGAATTACTATTGGGAGTGTTTGATCCATTAGAATTACTATTGGGAGTGTTTGATCAATTAGAATTACTATTGGGAGTGTTTGCTCCATTAAAATTACTATTGGGAGGGTTTTCACCATCAGAAATACTATTGGGAGTGTTTGCTCCATTGGAATTACTATTGGGAATGTTTGCTCCATTAGAATTACTAATGGGAGGGTTTGCTCCATTATAATTACTATTGGGAGTGTGCTCCATTAGAATTAATATTGGGAGTGTTTTCTCCAATGTAATTACTATTGGGAATGTTTGCTACATTAGAATTACTATTGTAAGACACTATTATGGCAGTAAATACCTTGTTTTTGTTGCATTTACAACACAATCACATTACCTTGAGCTATATTAACATTAGTACTACTAGACAATGTGTCAAACACAATTTTCTTAGACAGTGTATTTCTGTAATACTAGTAATCCACAAACTGAACAATTCAAATGTTTTGCAACCATTCATTCAACAACTTTAAAAAAAAATAATCTCCAAAATCAAAAATTGTCAATGAAAATGGTGTTACAAGGTGAAAAAACATTGTTTAATCAAAAATCTCCTTAGAGACTATTTATGTATACTTCATTTCCAATCCATTGATGCATAAACAAAACCAAATATTTAAAAAATTATAAAATAATTTTTTATCTCCCCGAATCAGAAATATCAATCAAAGTTACAAAGTGAGAAAACATCATTTTTATCAAAAAACACCGTTGAGATTATTTATGTAAATTTAATTTTCAATCAATTGATGCATAAATGAAACCATAATAAGAAAATTTTGTTAAAAAACTTCTTAGTTAATTTAATAAAAACATGTAGATAAAAAGTAATAAAAACAAATAAAAATATATATTAATGCATTAAAACCAGAAATCAAGCCTATATTAAATTCAAATTTGTATAGTATAGATGCTATTTAACCATTCAAGTCATTGTCTAATGCTAATGACGAGATAAAAATTGTTACGCCTACGTAGATTTTCCTAATCTACACTTTGCAAAAACTATAAAAATGCCGAATATGAATGTCTTCTTTGAAATAAGAAAAACATTTTGGCACCCTGATACAGGGCATTACTATTTTATGACTTCTTGAACAATGGCCTTTCAAATTCTCAAGAAAATACAATTTCAAAACTCCATGGTGCAGTTTTTATGAGATATTATTATTATTATTAAATAAGATATTCAATATTTTTAAAATTAGGAATTGACTTCTGCCACAAAAGAACTTTTAAAGTTGATGACTTCTTGAACAAATTGAGCAAAATAGGACTGCCCTGCCTAGCTATTAGGTATGGACAATAATGAGATAATAACGAGACGATAATGAGACAATGAGATAATAATGAGACAATGAGATAATAATGAGACAATGAGATAATAACGAGATGATAATGAGATATCTTACCTTAAACTTGTAGCAAAAAGAGCCATTTCATTATTCAAGATTTGCAGATTTTGCATCATGGCAAAAATTTCTGGATCATTATCTTTCACATGACTTATGTTAATCATATCCAAATTACTAGAAAATTTTGCAATGGATGTAGACATAGACTGATATATGGAATTTCTTCTATGTAATTGTTGACTATATGATGGTTGAGCAAGTTCATTCAATATAAAAGCATATATAGCTTTCTTTACCTCTTTATCTAACGGATTCTTCAACTTTTTATCTAAAGGCATCATTAGTTCTTTATCTAATGACATTGTTAATTCTTTATCTAACGGCATCTTTAATTCTTTATCTAACGGCATCTTTAATTTTTTATCTAACAGAATCGATGATTCTTTATCTAATGACATTGCTAATTCTTTATCTAATGGAATCGTTGGTTCTTTATCTAAAGATATTGTTAATTCTTTATCTAACAGAATCGTCGATTCTTTATCTACTGACATTGTTAATTCTTTATCTAATGGAATCGTCGATTCTTTATCTAAAGATATTGTTAATTCTTCATCTAACGGCATTGTTATTGATTCTTTATCCAAAGGCAGCTGTGATTTTATAATTTTCAAGTCCCCACGGAAGCTTTTACAACTATTTGAGGGAATCTGAAACAATGAAAAAGGTGAAATGAGATAATGGTGGGTTCAGGATATTTTTTCAATGTATGTAGCAATTTAACTGCCATTTCTTGTAACATGGATGGTACCAAATTCTAATTGCTTACTCTTTCTTTTGTAACGCCAGTGATACAAAACAAGTTAGTTTATAATTTTAATATATTTTTAATGGTAAATGTTTACCATATAAGGATATTGAAAACATCAACGAACTTGCTTTGTATCACTATGGTACATAAGAGAGAGTAAGAAGTTATGTAGCATCGGAGTTACAAGAAATGGCTAAATTATTAATTGATTGAACTAATTCAATCGATGGTGATACAATTAAAATTTACAAAAATTGGATATAATAGCCCATCCATCAACCAGAGGTAACAAATAGTTTCTGTAAAAGAGAAAAACCTGGATTACAGATTAATTGAATTAAAAAAAATGTACAATAAAAAAACTTTAACATTTGTCTACACCTCTTATAAAAATAATGAAATATTTTTAAGTTCATAAAACATTTCTAGAGAAAACAATCTATAGAAAATTGTTCATTTTTAAGCAAAGTTATTATTCAAGAAAAAAATGCTATGAAAATTTATTATTAAGCAGCATTTGAAAAACAAGCTTCTACAACCAATCTCTGATTTTTTTTGTTGGAGTAGCAGATTATTTGTGGACATACTAAATTTTACAGAAAAAATTGCTGAAATGTGAATAAAGAATGCAATATTCAACACTGTGTTACTATTTTTTTTTGTAAAATGAGTATTTACTGTATAAGCCATACAATATACAAGTTAACCCAATTTTTTATTTGACGGTTTGGAGAAAATTTTATTTAGAGCAAGTGAGAAGAATTTCATAAAAAGAATTAAGGCTATGACCAAAGGTAGTCTTAGAATTGGACGCCTATATAAGCTAAGGTGTAACCACAGTGACAGTGATTACACCTAGCAAATAGCCATTCCCCCAACAGATTTCATTGGTCGATCTCTCTCTGACGTCACCAACCTGTTGGAGGTAGCTTCATACTTCGCATTCGCTCTGGCTTCATAATTGGGGAAAGAAAAAGGGGAGGAGAAAACAGATATATTATATCGAGGCACCAAGAAAAAGATAAAACCGGGGACGGACGGCGGGATCTACAGGTGTAATCACTGTCACTGTGGTTACACCTTAGCTTATAAAGGCGTCCAATTCTAAGACTACCTTTATAAGCATTGGTTCCACTGCACAGTGACAGTGATTCCACCTAGGAAATAGCCAATCTTCATGTACACGAGAGTGTTACACGTGAACACCGGCCAAGACAGCCCTCTACGAGTACTAAAGACAATAAAGTACCGTCACTCTAAGCACAAGGAAATGAAACTAATGAAAGACAGGGAGAAACACGGAGAACCCACAATGGAATCGTAATGAAAACCGAATCCAGACGGAAGTATAACACAACCTATAATACACACCGTAACATACCGACGGGAAAACAACACAGAATTAAAGGAAGAGAATCAATTACAACGAATCAATAACAACGCATTAAAATAATACCACAGGCACTGTACGTGTGAGTGACGGACGGCGATGACAATCCCCACACAACTACACCAAGTATCGATAAAATGAATATCAACAAGTAAGGAATAATGAATGACAGGAAGAAATCAACATTCCCCATTGTAAAATAAGGTGACGACCAATCACTACGTGAACAGCCATAACCTAAGGCACAGAAGAAATATACAGGGCTTAAAAAAACGAACGACAACAGGAAAAACAACCCATGGAAGGTCGTATCCCACTAACCAGAGAACGAAAACTGACAGTAAACTGAATTCAAGCATAAGCACAAATTCTCCAAGAATCACTAAATATCTTCCATGAAGAAAATGACTATACGAACCACCAACCCGAATATTACCAGTACCACTAATAGGAATACCACAGACAACAAGATTAACTTCATCTCCAGATCAGCAACGTAACTCTTTCACTACACCGTGAATCCACAGAATCTTTCATAACACCAGTCATACCAATGCACGTAGGACCGGAACCGGCATTACAAGGCAAAAACAATCGATTAACTGGAACAGTCAAGGCGTGCGCACCCAGCCGTTCGTACGGCATTTGCACAGACCAGACCCAATAAACCGGACGTGTGACGGCGCCCAAAGGCTCCAAGGAATCAAGGTAGAGGACTACGCGACAATCGGGCAACAATGTACTTGTGAAAACATGACCAATCAATATTTCCAACAAACTGTAACTAATAAAGAATGGTAATGCAATAACCACAATGAGAAAAACGTAGTAAAGTTAAATGATATAACAACACCTAACTGAAGCTCTCCGAAAAGAAAATCAAAAGCATTAAAAAAATAAAGAGCTGTATATGTAACAACAAGTGGAAGTAGCAACGTAAAATAAAACTACAACACAACAGTCACAATGAAATGTACATTTAAAAGGAAAGAAGCAAAAATATGTATCGCAAAATCAACTCCCTCAATGGTAACCGCAACAAGGCCGTAATAACCAGACGTACAACAGCCGGCCACATTCCCATCCGATGGAAGTGATAACGGTTCGAGGGCATCCATAAAACGGCGAAGCACAGCGACAACCGCCGAGTCATAGTGAAAGACAGGGAAATAAAAAAAAATTAAACGGACATAAAACGCTTCAGTCAATTCCATTGCTCTTATACCATTGTAACCGTAAAGGTGCAGTCCAAAGGAGGAAAAGTCTCAACTAAATACACACTAGTAAGAATATACAAACGTGTACATACCCGTGACAATGTCAACACTCAGTACACCACAGCCAAAATGAATATTACCTAAAATGAAACAAGCCTGTAGGTGTTCGTTCAAAATTCACGCAATGAAAGGAGAATAACCCCTAAAACCATGATATACAAATACATCCCAATAATAACCAAAGGACAAGTATCAGACTACAAAATAGCAACCAAAATATCGAAATATAACCGGGATGGAACGAACTGGCGCGTCTACAACACAAGCAAAAGGAATGATGGCACTAATTAAAACCATAAATAAATAATAAACTAAATAAAAATAGAGACAACGTCTCAGTGGAAAATAAGAATCTAGTAACATCCACCAAATAAGGTTCCAAGTAAACAATTACACGTTACCTCATGTCATAAATATAAATATTATGAGAGCCCTCAAAGCTCACTTAGATATTGACCGAAAGGAAATATGGAAAACCTACACCATAAAACCAAGGTCTACAAGCAGGGTAACC
>JARUHE010334512.1:0-10736 GCA_031471125.1 Archaeomysis grebnitzkii | reverse complement strand
GATAATTAATAATAATAATAATGTAAAATGTTTGTAAACAAATGAAAGGAAAGATAATTAATAATAATAATAATAATGTTTGTAAACAAATGAAAGGAAAGATAATTAATAATAATAATAATAATGTAAAATGTTTGTAAACAAATGAAAGGAAAGATAATTAATAATAATAATAATGTAAAATGTTTGTAAACAAATGAAAGGAAAGATAATTAATAATAATAATAATAATAATGTTTGTAAACAAATGAAAGGAAAGATGATTAATAAATTGAATTGTTGAAAAAGGAAGGTTATCATGAGGATTGAATGTTTTTAAGTACTAAACACAATTTTGCAAAAACCTGTTTATTTATTTATTATTTATTTATTTATTATTTATTTATTTATTATTTATTTATTTATTTATTTATTTATTTATTTATTCACAAATAAATCTTATGATTGTGTGGGTATTAATCTGATTTGTGGAAAATATCTTTATTAAAAACATTTTTTGTTGAACTATTGAGTTCTTGAATTAATTGATGTGGTTTGAAACATTGATTCTACGTCTAAGGTTGACAAGCAAGCTCCTGTAATTTAACATTTTGCTCATAAAACAGGGTGTTGCTTTAGCTGCTGTTCTAGGCATTACTCTATTAGAATTAGTATTGGAAGACATTGATGGCAGCTGAAGCAACACCCTGTTATAAAACCATGTTAAGAACAGAGCCTTATTCATTGTCCATGTGGTCTCAAAAGAGAACCCTAAAGGCCTGAGGGAATTTGGTAATAATGTCCTTTGTCCTTCACATGTATGCCCGCAAAGTTACAAGTTCTTCATCTGTAAGTAAATTATCATTGATACTCCTGTAACAATGTAAGTGAGTGCTGGCAAACACAAAGTGTTAACCTTGGATGGACGACTAATCTGTAATTGCAGTGTCTTGTTTAGAATGCTGGTTTGGTCACAATTAATATAGACCATTGCAATGAAAATATTAATCAAAATAAACTGCAACAAATGTTGAAACTTTTAATGACTATTTATCGGTGTGATTCATATATTGCTGAGCATGGTAGAAGCGATGTTCTAATAAGGTGTTACTATACCGTCATCGATGTAGTAGTTGATAACCTATAGTTATTGCTAATATCTCAAATGAATAGTTATGATGTGTACATTAAAAAATCCCAAGATATTTCTTTTGAAATAATTTATAATTATTGAGATATAATGTTCTATGAAATTTTTTTGTGGGCAGCCATATTTTCATATTCAGGAAATCATTCAAGTATTTTTGTTTGTTGACCCACAGTTATCATTTATATCTCAAATGAACAGTTATGATGTGTACATTTAAACTCAAATGATATTTGTAATCATTTATATGAAAAATTATCTATTTCATACACATGGGCCATTTGGTGACTGGTTTCTCTGGTATTTAGATATATTTACCTCAATGATTTTTTATATATTGAAATAATTTTCAGGCTTTGGAATATCTGCAACGGCTAAAAGAAAGCCGAGATGCCTGGACTGCTTGCAGTTCAGCACTAGCAACTAACGGTCTGAACCTTGATGATAAAGCCAAGTTCATTTGTTTGCAAGTAAGTTTTTCTATTCACATTTTTATTATAACATATCCAAGATAAATCTTAGACCTGGGTGTGGCTTTTCCTTGAGTTAAGCTTGTTTACACTTTTTGTCGAGCAAGTGAACCGAAGCTAAGCAGAGCATTACTTCAGCTGCCATAATAGTATTTTTCAACAGCAGTTCATACGGAGCAAACTGCTATCATAGATAGTCCTGAAGCTAAGAGTTGGGTGTTGATTTTCTGTTACTTTTCTATTAATTTTCTGTTACTTTTCTGGTGTTGATTTTCTGTTACTTTTCTAATGTTGATGTATCAAGTTTTGTTTAAATAGTTACATTTATGTCTATTGAAATAAATTTATGCCTTCCAATTGTTAACAACAAGAGTAGTTTTATTTTGGGCAGCCTATGTCAAAAAGTGTGAAATTAAAAGTTAGTTTTTTATACAAACTGGTTAAATAGCATCATGGTGTACCGCTGGTCATAGGTCAACAGTGATTCACTTGTACCTCCTATTTTTTGAGCGCTAGAACTGTTAAGACTAGCAGTGTTATTTTTGTTACCATGGTTCCAGAAGTCTTACCTAGCCTAATAAATTGTAAATGCTAAAGGAGATCTGTATGGTACATTGCAGTAAACATAAACTCAAATCTAATCTCAAGGCAAAAGTTGATATTGTTGGTAGATAGGGTGCTAGAAACAAAAGCTTTTACTTTTAAATTTAATGTTTTTGTCCCCCAAAACCCAAAAAATGACCCAATTATGAAAACGAAAAGGATAGCAAAATGTTGAGTCATTCAAGAGCTGATCAATTAGTTTAACATTGAATTTTTTTTTGCAGATATTAGTGGACTATGCAAAGACAGATTATGCAACGGCTACAACCGAGAAACAACATTTATTGAGGCAGTATCTCCTACAGTGGATGGTTCTGCTATCTAATCGTACTGACCCAGATAAGGTACGTGACTGTATTTGACGATGCACGACTTACCTAGATTTCTTTCTACTATCGAGGAAATGTTGAAAAGTTCTATTGACATTGACATGCAATTTAATTATTCTGTTTATATCAATTGGTGTTATTGGCCTCTTGCTGTATAAACTGTGAGACAACCACAAATAATTGTTCTTCGTTGTTCCAGGTGTTCGTTCGCAACAAGACGGCCCAAGTGTTGTCTCTTGTCTTCACCGTGGATTATATCTCAAGATGGCCAACGTTTATGGACGAGATGCTCGCCCTCCTCCAGTATGGGACCCACGCTGTCGATCTATACCTCAAGATATTATTGGCCATTGATGCCGAGGCAAGTTTTTGTTGGGTTTTTGTCGCATCTAAATTTGAACATTAGTGCCAAATGGCGTTGTACCAAAAAAATATTGAATCTTAGTAATTTTTTTAGTATTTTTGAGGGTTTTTCATAAAGATCTCTGCACATTTGAGACATTTAAGGTTTTGAAGTTTAAAAAAATAATCATGAGTTCTAATAAACAATTTCTGGCAGACTGCCAAAGAGTGGTTAAATTGCAACAACATAACTGTATACACCACGGGGTATTACTATTTTATTCAAATTGTCAAGAAGTCATTAACTTTAGAAAGTTAATTTTTAATTTTAAAAATATTAATATTTAAAATAGTAATAAAAATTTTGATAATCTGTTTAAAAAAGATTTACAATATTAATAATAGTATCTCATAAAAACTGTGTTCTCTGGAGTTAACAAACTGTGATCTCTTGAAAACCTAATAGGGCCATTGTTCACAATAATAATACAATAATAATACCCTGATGCACTATAGCTCCATAGCCATTAAGGATGGCAATAAAAATTCTATTGGTACCAAATAAATAACTTTGTTGTTCTATTTAAAAAAATCATTTGGAATAATTGAAAAGCAAAAATCCGAAAAATAATTGTTAGTGAAAGAAAATAAAAATAAATAATTGTCAGTAAAAAGTAATAAAAAATTGTCAGTAAAAAAATAATTGTCCATAAAAATAAAAAATAAAAATTAGTGAAAAATAAAATAAAATTGTCCATAAAAAAAATAATTGTCAGTAAAAAACAAAAAAAAAATTATCCATAAAAAAATGTCAACATTTCCTTCTTTTGTTGCAGCTTTGCGACCGCGAAGTGCTTCATTCACAGGTGAAGACGGACACAAACAATCTGATCAAGGACAAGATGAGAGATCGGTGCGTCGTCGATATGGTCAATTCGTGGTTCGATATTCTGGTGAGTAGTGGTGGAACGAAAAAAGCACAATTGAGGTAACCTGCACTCAAATAACATGGAGATTACCTCATTTGTGCTATTGTCAATCTTTATGGTAACCTGCACTCAAATAACATGGAGCTTGCCTCCCTTGTGCTATTGTCCAAGTAATTGGATTGACAATAGCACAAGTGAGGTAACCTGCAATTAAATAACCTCACTTGCGCTATTATCAATCTATTTCACTCTTTGATGCATGATGCACTGAAGATAATTTCGACATTAATTTCTAAATATTTTGGTCTTTAGGGCAATAATTAGCCATGTGATAAAAGGTTGATTTGATTTAATTTAATTTGTTTTGACTTAATTAAGTCTAATATTTTTATTGAAATTGCCTTTTCATTTGAATGAACATTTCAGTGGAAAGTATTCAACATTTTATAACACCTTGGTATGTAAGAAACTTATCAATTTGCTACTTGTGACAAAATAACACCTTAGGCGAAAGCTCTATATAGGTTTTATTTTTCTGTCGTCTGTACCTTAAAATCAACTCTGGTTAAACAGCTTTGTTTTAAGAGTTCATAAACAAAAGATGTTTGTTTGAACCTTCCAGCTAATTTTGTTGCTAATAATTTAAAAAAAAAAGTTTTAGGGAGCTGTTGCCGAAAAAAAAACCTCTAAATATTTTTGAGTAAAAGTTTCAAATTTTTTGTTTGAAGAGTTACCAAATATGGTATTGGAGAAAAGTTGTTTATTGTGGCCATCCAATCTAGAGTAATCTTTTTTTTACAAAAACATACTTTTAAAGTAGCTATCGCCAAAATTTTTTGAGCAAAAGTTTAATGTTTTTTGGCGGGGAAAGTAACATAAAAATATTTTGAACAAAAGTTGTTTATAATGGCCATCCGACCAATATTACCAGGAATCACTTTTTCATATAATAAATATTTATTGAATTATAATCAAAAAATCTATGGCTAGTTTTATTCAAGTGTTTATAGAAACGTTTACTAAAAACAAATTAAAGAATCCTAGACCTTAAACAGTGCAGGACTTCAGCTGCTGTAATAGTGCTTGCTCCATTAAAATTACTATGGAAAGACACTATTGCAGCAGCCAAAGTCCTGCACTAGTTTCAAGGTAGAATACCGAAGGGACTTTTTTTGCGAAGAAAATATATTTCCTTAAATAATAGACATTTTATCAATTTCTAGGCTTGGCCAATTTATCAAGTTCATGTTTAAACAAGATTTTTGTTTGTAGGTTTAGAGATTCATTTTGACTGGGAACAAATAAAAAATGTTAATTATATAGAATTGTATTCAATAATTACACACATTTAGAAACTTTTTGAATATACAAACATAACTTTTTGTTATAATAACCCTATGATGTCAGGTTCTAAATAATTCTTTACAATCAATAATGACTATTTTTAATGCAAATTGTAAAGATTTAGATCCTTATGACTCTCTCATCTGTCCAGATGTTACAGGGATAATCCTAATTAAATATAATTTTTGACACTCGCCTCGTCTTCCACAGGTCAAGTACCAGACGAGCAACCCAGAGATCGTCTGTCATTGCCACGATGTGATCGGTGCTTACATTTCCTGGATAGACATCAACCTGATTGCAAATGAAAGGTTTGTTCTGGAATTCTTTTACATTTTTCAAAAAGTGATTTTGATTTCATAGATTTTAGCTGAGCTTGAAGTCCAGCTCTGAAATCTACCTTCTACCTTTGATTGTTGTTCCGGTTCTTGTATATTTGATGACATTACATTTTTTTTATTATTATTATTTTGACTTCACAGATTTTCTTATCCAAGATAAACAAATAACTTAATAGATTCAAATTCCCCAGTGGTTTATAGACTGTAATGATAATTATAGAAGTTATTAACTTTTATAATTTATATTTGATTCCTCTTGGTTTTTCTTCACATATAAACTTTCAAATTATTTCATTTGATATGCAAAACTAAATTGAAGCTAAAATGAATTGTAAACTTTTTATTGATTTTGCATAGTTTTTATTTTCATTGAAACTTCTAATCTTTTCTTTTCATTGAAACTTATGATCTTTCAGTCACAATATTTGCCACATTTTCTGTACTTGCTCTTCATTACATGGTGAATGAGATAATTTTTCCAATATAGATCGGTGATATTGAAAATGTTTAAATCATTAACTTAAAAATGTTTTCAGGTTTGTTGTTTTACTAGTTCAACACTTGAACATTGAATTGTTACGAGAAGCAGCTGCCGAGTGCATCTTGGAAATCGTTCTGAAAGGTATGGAACCAATGGCCAAAGTTCAACTCATCGAGACATTCTACAATCTGTTGGATAATGCAGGCATCCTTAAGCCAGTCGATGATACAGACTCTGATTACTTGGTGAAACTTTCTAAGTTGGTCGATGGTATCGGTGGGCAACTCATCTCTTCCTGGCACAAACTCGATAAGAATGACGAAGAAAATCGAAATATAACTTTGAACTCCATCAATGCCAAGGTTCCATTGTTATTGCAGTTTCTGGCCAGTGAATACGACGATGTGTCTTCCGCAGTTCTGGAGTTTTCTAGGGATTACATTCAATTGATCAAACAGATTGGCCGTATTTCTCCGTTAGAAACTGCACATCTTGAGAGCATGTTGCACATAATAATAAACAAGACCAAGTTTGATGAGAGCTACAGTTTCACCCAGGGTGGAGAAGATGAAGTGATGTTTGATGATTACAGAAAAAGTCTAAAAGTTGTCTTTGACAATTTGGCCCAACTTGTTCCAGAATTGGTTCTCAGGGTGTCCAAAGACTACATTGTTACCACTCTGAATAGATGGCAAGCCAGTCCCTACGAAGATGTTGAAGCGGCTGTCTCTCTGTTGTACAATCTTGGCGAAGCCATCCCGGCCAATAGGGGCAACTATTTTGCTGTCCGTGCACAGGAAAAAACATCCCCAATGTCTGAAATGATGGAGCTGCTAATAACATCTGGCGTTTCGGGACACACTCACCCGGCCGTTTCATCGCAGTTCTTCGAGTGCGTTACCAGGTACGAAAAGTTTTTCTCCTCCGAGCCGCAACATATTCCCAATGTATTCATGGCGTTTCTCGGGCCAAGAGGAATGCGAAATCCATCCGGGAGAGTCCGGTCTCGAACGGCGTATTTATTTTCTCGTGTGATCCGCTGCCTAAAGACCCAGCTGACTGATTACACCGAATGGATCCTGACTCAGTTAAATGAACTCCTGATCTTACCGGCCCCCAATGAGGAAGAAGATCCCGATCCTTTGTTGACAAAAGATGACCAATTGAACATATTTGAAGCGGCTTCCGTGTTGATAGTGGCCGGAAATTGGGACGTTGGCAGAAAAGAGCAACTCCTCCGAAGCATCTTATCTCCCGTTCTCAGCCGGGTCACTTTCCTTGTCACCGAACTTGCTCAGGAGCAGAATCCGAAAAAGCAGGCAGCCATTGCATCATTGGTCTGCCACGCCACTTCCGTGACTGCACGTACTACGCGAGGTTTCTCGAACCAGTGCACGATGACATCGTTTGGCTGTGAAAGGCTCTATCTGGATGCCCTTCAGTTGTTCATAAATTGTCTCAATGTTGGAGTGGAAAAAGAAACCATCGGTTGCGGCCTAAGACATCTGATGCACCGGCTTGTGGTTTGCTTAGATTGTAACAACCTGTTACAAATGCTTTTGCCAGCTTCACAGGCACTGCTACACATGCCTTCCACAACGTCTCTCATCGACTACATACCTTTGATCAATCAAATAATAACCAAATTCAAAGATGCTGTACGAGGCTTTGTTAAAGAGATTTTTATCCCTCTAGTATCGGCCATCTTCACGTCTTTGTCTGAACAGTTGGACGATAATGAGGAGGAGGAAAAGAGGCTAAAGAAGACTTTACAACGGAGTTACTATCTGTTCCTCACTACAATAGTTGCAAATAACCTCATTGGCATTATAACGGAATTGGAACCAAATATTTTGCATCAGGTTCTCATGTCTGTTGTACAAGGCTCTGTTGAATTTCTAGATCCCGTGGCACAAAAGAATTGTTTTGTCATCATGAGACGATTAACGGAGATCTGGACCGAGAAGGATGCATATCCGCAATTTGTTGAATTTATTTACACGCAGGTGGTACCGGCCTGCTTTGAAGCACCACTGCGGACTACGTTTGACCTGAATGACGCACAGTCGATCCAGGCACTTCATGAGTCTGCGATGTGTTTGCATGTTGTCTATGCGAAGCGGGGAGACGAATTCCTCAACTACCTACGATCGGACTTTTTCATAAAAAAGGCGCTGGCACCCGACATCGTCAACGACTTTTGCAATGCTCTTACGTCCGATGCCTTGGTTTTTAGGAACTACACAAAAATTTTCTTTCAACGTGCAAAGTCATGAAGCATGTTTGTATATATGGAAATTCCGTTGTTTGAATTTTTATATTTATAGTTTTTGTTGGTTTTTTACTCTCTGCTCAAATTGAATATTTTGAAATAGATTAAACCTTTTTTATTTTTTGTTTAATAATGAATTTGCTTTTGAATTTTTGGAAAATTATTTTGAAATTCTATGCTATACATTTAGGAAAAATTTTCTTTCATATTACAAGGGAATGTTTACCATCACTAATTGTAAATTATTCTATACTTAATATCTTTCATGTCAAAGTCTTGAACTAAACCTAAAGAAATTTTATCAAATTTACTAAATTGCTCCACTAACTACATGGGAAATAAAATTTTGCTGCTGTTCAATCTTTGTTCCTCAAATTACATGAATAATGAAGTCATCCTTATAGTAAAGCTTCACTGTTCATGTAGTTGAAGGAACATCCTCATATTTATGCCCTCAAAATTTTAATTGTTAATGCTCGCTTAGTTGTGTTCTCGACTACAATTTTCCTTGATTTAAATCAAAATTGTAAAACATTGTCTATGTGATTTGAATCAAGAAAAAATGAGGCTGAGAACACATTTTCTTTGTAATATGAGCAACTTTTCACGAATCTTTTTGTTTTCTGTATGTATGTAATATTTAAAATTGTATGTAATGTATACTTGCCTATATGTGTATATAAATTGCATTCTAACAAAAATTAAAACTGTATGTAAATTTTTGTACATCTTCAAGAATATTTAGTTTTTTTTTCACAATTTAAGAAATTTCAATCCTAGTACTGAAATCAGGATACATTTAGAGATTATAATATTTATTTGATTGTTATTGTTTATATTTATTGAAAGCTAAAGATATTTAATTCATTGCTTAACAAAATCACATTAGTTTTTAGAACACTCGATGCTTTTATAATATTTAGATGGAGTTGATTGATTAATTAATTAGTGCAGACCAACATTTCTGATTTTGTTCCTTCAAGTCTTGTTTTTTCTTCTTTTCATCTTAAAGAGTTTTAGATAAAAGGTCTTTTTAAGACCTAGTAAAGCTGTTCATTTCAATATTGTTTAATGCTTTGATTATTTTAACATTTACTGCACAATTGTTGCATATTTTCTGTTTACTTTGTTTACATTATTTAAATGAAATTAGAAATATATAACCATGAAATGAATGTAAGACACCCGTGGTGTTTTTGTCGTACAAGTCAGAGGTGACCGTAACAGTTGGCTCTCGTTTGTTTTTGTTTGTAGAGTTACAGCAGCATTTATTATACAAAGGTTTAATTTTTTCACGTTTTTAAAGTTATGCATATTTTTTTGCGGTTTTCCTGAGACCCACTCATTGCTGATTTTGATCAAATTTTCCAATAATAAAAATATTATGTTAGTTATAATCTGTTTATGCTTTTAAATATTTGAAATTAAAGTGTGGCCTAGAGGAAGTTTTCAGATCTAATTTAATAACTGAATTCATTATTTGTATGTAACGAAAGCACTAATAATGATAATATTACAATATAGAAAAATAATAAATTCGACATAATTTTGTTTTTTAATAATAAATTATATTAACATTTTTAAACTGTTCGTTTTATTTAATTTAACATTTTAATGGTCTATAATTAATTTTCCAGTTGAACTGTGATATTTATATATATATATATTTCTTGTATATGATAATTATAAAAAAAATAGACTAGCTTTGTATTTTTTTTATAAGTAAAATAAGTTCAAACTTTTTAAATTGTTAGCAAAAATCTATCAAAAAGCTGTTCCTGTTGGATTTTTTGATGTCTTTGAATCGAATCTATGCATTATTAATTCATTGATTGAATAACCAGATTATTGACTTTTTATTATTTTGTATATACCAAATATTTTAGTTTGTATATGAATAAATAAAGTTTCATACTTTAGTGCTTTCATTCTTATCCATGGATGATGCAGATCAACGGCATTTGCCACGTTGAAACACCGCTTCCCTTCTGATCAACAAAATTAAGCAACGTTGGGTCTCGTTAGTATTTGGATGGGTGACCATCTGGGAATGCCAGGTGCTGTTCACAAAACCCACTGGACTAAACAAAAAAGTGGATGCATTGCAAAGAAAATATTTTCAACCATAAAGACAACTAGACCTGCTGCCTTTTGGGGGAAGGTAGTGACTTTTTTGACAAGTTTTATAACTGATATTGACAATCTTCTTACCTTTTTAAGATGCTAACTACATAACTGAGCAATGCTCTCTACAGGGATTTGGCATCATGGTCTGCTTTGTAGATAAAATAAAAAAGTGACTGGTTGAAGTGCTGGGCACTGGTTTCCGTTGTCAGAATAAATTGAATTTGTGTGACCAACTTGATTTCATAATTTTTATCGAGCGTTCTGTTAGGAAAAAGCTCTATATAGGTTTTAATTTTCCGTCGTCTGCACATGAAAATCAATTAGTGTTAACCAACTTTATTTTAAGAGTTACAGAGAACTTCCATAAACAAA
>JARUHE010334501.1:0-10736 GCA_031471125.1 Archaeomysis grebnitzkii | reverse complement strand
TTAAATAATTAACATTTAAGGGTGATGATATTCGAATCAATCAGTCTGAATAAGACGATGTTCGTTAACTTACCCTACTTAAGATGTTAATACAAATTGTTTCTTTTCTGTTTTTATCTTGTAAAACATTAATTTTGTGTTACATTTCAAATAAAAAGATTTTTATATACATTTATGGATATATATGCTGAATTAACTTTATATTTTGAGCAATTTTTTTGTTCTAAAATTGGTGCCAGATGTACGATGACAACAAACATTTCATTTCAATGCTTGAATTAAAGCCAAATTTTCTGAATTGAATAAACGACACATTTTCGAGACAGATTCATAATACAAAAGGATCAAATAATAATCTTAAAACTTTTATATTAAACTATTTTGATGAAACTGAAAATATTTATTAGATTATCTTGATCATGTTCAAATTTTGCTCTGTCCAAAATTTAATATTCTATGTACAGGGTGTCCCTATAAATTCTAAAGTTCTTTCTTAATGATAACCAAAACCAGTTAATTTATGTACACCCTGTATAATCAATCAATCAAACAGGCCACTCTGCTAACCACATATGCAATACTACAGATCTAATCCTTTTTTGTCCTAATGCCCAATGTTTTGAGTTTTTATTTTAAGCAAATAGTACTCATCTTATTCAGTGTCCAAGCTGGGTACATTTTCGAGTTCTCCAGAGATGTAGGCATACTTGGACAAGTCTTTCATAATCCAGAAACAAACCAATGGAAAGTTAGCCAAAGGCAGCCTGTGATCAACTCTTTCAGCATATTGGCTACCATGCTGTGAATTATGATTATTTAGGCTTTTATCTTTACAAGCATCCAATAAAAAAGACTGTTGTCATTTTTGGAAGCAATATATATTCCAATTCTACTGAACCTTATTATTATAGTTCATACATGGCTGAAGAATCAATATACATTCAGAAAAGTTTTTTAAAAAATTCAAATTATTCTATACTAAATACAATGAATGTTAAAATGCTTCACATTGCCGGGTCTAACTTAACTAGACCAAGAAGGCCCAGTTTTACACTAAGAAGGATTGTTTTTGAAAGCAGGTTTATAAAATTTAATAAAAAATATATACATCATAACAAATATGAATTATTTACAAAAAATAAAAGTTTATGTAATTTCACAAAACACTATTTTGTTATGCAAAAACAAATGTATATAATTTTCTTAATTACGTACCAGAACAATTTTAAGTTTGTATCATACAAAAATATTGAACTGTTCCATTTATATATATAAATATGCTAAAAGTAAACTCACAGAATAAATTTTTAATATTTGATAATTTATTCAGTGCAATATCTTCAAGACTGGCAACACAGATGTAAATAAAATTAGCATCAAGAAATAATGAAAGAAAGAGTTCTGAAATAGAATGAAGATTAAAGAAATAAAAAAATTAAATGAAATGGAGTAAAGAAATAAGACTATATTATAGTCGGTTGTTGCAATCCTATCAGAAAAGCTTCAACTCCTTGTTTGGGGACCAGAATAACTTTCTTAAAACAAAACTAATTAGAATATTCAACTTTTTCACAGATAAATCGGTCTTGATTAACATTCCACTTTATGGAATTTAAACCTGGATGAATGCATTTGGCAAAGTAAATATTATTATTTAAGATAAATCAAAATCTTGAAATTAAAGAATTATATCAATTAAACTTCAAGTCTTTATTGAAATCAATTCTTCGAAATAACACATAAATAAAATAAATCTACAAAATTAAAGTAATCAAAATAACTTATTCATCAAAATTACTTTATTTTAAAATGAAAAAATAGTTTAAAAATTCCTAACTATACATTATAACGACTACTGTATGGTTGATATTTGGCTAGTATTTTGAATATTAACTGACCTTTGTATGTCAATGACAAATTATTTTAAGATATCCAATGAAGTACAATAATCTACTGTTATGTTAGCCTTTTTTTCACATTTTTAGAAAATATTTATTTATTTTCTTTGAAATACCAAACGAAAAATTAAATTTTAGTCTACTGTTTTAGTAATTGATTTATCAAACCACAGAAAACTAAAAGAAAAAGTAATGAAAGACACATACAAAATTTAAAAAAAAATCAAACTAGATATACTTATATATAATTGGACATATACATAGGTAGTGAAGGGTAGTTTTTAAAATCAATAACTGAAAGAAAGACAAAGTAAAAAAATCTCAAACTTTAGATGAAAGCCATTTGAATTGGAAGAATATTTTCTTTGTAAAAAATGTTAATTAAAAATTTAGATGTTGGAAAATACTTGTCGACCGACTTGATTCATCTAAGCTTAAGAAGCTTCGGTCCAATTTGGTCTTCTTACAGGCCTGATTAGACGAACTTGCTGATCGTTTAATGCTTTGAGATCTCTTTTCTTCGGCAGTTAGTTGTTGAAAAACAAAATTGCCCTTTTGATTGGCACTTCCCATTATATTGCCAGTTGTCTTTTCTTTGTACACTTCAGAGAACCGAGCCAAAGTACTCGAATCACGCTTCAAAAATGAACCTTTTTTCACCGTTTTATTGTTAAAGAGATCAAATGTTGTGTTGACATTAAGTGTAGAATTTTGGTTCTTTACTTGAAGAGGCTCTTTGATAATACTAGTGTTTACAGATTCTTTTCTTTTCAATGGTTGTTTAATCAAGTTAGATAAATTGATTTCCTCATTCTCTTCCTTTTGAGATTCTTGCAAAAACTTCTCCCTTTCATAACGTTCTTTTCTCCATTCTGCATCTTCATTATCCTCCTCTGGTTGGTCATCATTTTCTTCATCATTTGGTGTATTAACATCATTTTCATCTGCATCTACATTTTTCCATCGAAACTTTCTTTGTCTGCCCTCACCATGCAAATCACCATCTTCAAGATACATTTCTTGAAGCAATCGTACTCTTCTTTTATCTTCATCCAATTCAGTCCTTAAATGAGCTCTGCCAACCTCATCCCTCAATTGCTCTTCATCATACACTTCTTGATCTCCAAGTTCCTCCTCCATGATGTCATTTTCTTCGTTAGGTTCCTCTTCATCATCAGAACCTTCCTCTGACCCCGACAATTCTGCCTCATTTTCTAGGAAATCTGCTCTTATTCTACCTTTTTGTTTATCCATAAATCCTGTGAATTTTACAGCAACTTCATTTTCTTCATCATCAAACTGGAAACTACTTTCATCTTCATCATCCGATTCTTCTCCACTCACATTATTTTCATCATCAGATTCCACCATAATTCGCCTTCTTTTTTTCTTTTTTTCTAGCTTCATTCTCGTTGCAAGAACACCTTCATCACATGTAACCATTTCAAAATTGGATTTTGTTCGCTCCTTTAATGTAACTTCTTCTTCTTCTTCTGAAGATTCCTTAGTTGTGAACTTTCCAGTGCAAAGCCCAAGTAGTTCATCATCCGGACCATCTGCAACGTTTTCTTCCACATCAAGCAATCTTATAATCTTGTCATCCTTTGCAACTTTGTCAAATTGTCCAGTACATAGATCAAGCAAATCTTCATCAACAGCATTATCAGATTCATTTAAATGAAGTAACTTTGAGATTTTCTTCACTTTTGAACTGCCGTCATTGAACTTGCCGGAACACAAGCCCATCAACTCATTCATGTCTTGAGTCATAGATTGTGGTTCATTTTCAGTTACAGAAAACTTTCCAGAGCAAAGTCCAAGCAATTCTGATGCATTGTCTTGTGTTGATCCAATATTAGATAAATCCAAGCATATTTTTGACTTTAAATGTGATTTTTTTGATAACTGTTGAGCATCATCTAAAGGAGAAAGAATTAAACTCTTTTCATTCATATTTGGCTCTTGATTATCCAAGTCATCAAAAGCAGATTCAGAAGTAAAACTATCTTCGGTAGAAAAACAAAAACTTTTATTTTTTTTCACAAGTGTCGTATTTGATTTTGTTTTGGAATAATTTTTCATTCCTCCTTCTGGTTGATAGGCAGGTAAGATTGAACCTATTAGCTCAAAACTAGAATCTATCAATGTGGACACTTGTTGATTGTTTGCATCTTTATTTTCTTTTGTACCATCGGAAACATTGGCCAAAGTACAAAACATGTCTTGAGTTACTGTCAAATTATTTTCGTCTTCATCTGCACCATTACTGTCCTCCATAAACAGTCTAAAATCATCTTCAGCTTTATTTGATTCATCTTCATTGTCACTGATAATCAACTTTGGTTTGGAATTTAATTCTACTGTATCCTTTGTATCATCTTCAGTATCAAATTCAACATCATTGTTATGACCAGCATCATCATCATCTGCTTCTTCATCCAAATATTCGTTGGTCTTCCTCTTTTTATCACTGATCACAATGTCATCTTCTTCAGGTTCAGACTCAGTTTCGCCATCAGTGTCCGTTAAATCAAACTCCATTTCTTCGTCGGGTAATCCAAAAGTGTCGACGTAATCTTCCTGTACTTCTTCCGTTTCCATAAACCGTTTTTCTTTAAAACGTCTTTGTCTCTCCGCTTCTCTCTGTTGAACAATTTGTTCTTTCAATGCTAGCTTCAATTTAGATAATCCAACACCTCGAGTTTCGTCGATTGGTACTTTATCCTCACTGCCACTGATAGTTATTGGAGAGTTCACAAGGTTTTCTTTACCATCTTCACCCTTTTGTTTGATAATAACATTCAACACAACATCTTCTTTTGATGGTAGTTTCTTTTTTGTTGAAGAATGTTGTAAGAATCTATTCATTAAATCTGAATAGCCTGGTTTAGGAATTGGAGTGCTAGTTCTAACGTCTTCATCAAAATCTATAATGTCGCTAGTTTTTTTTAATTTGAGCCGAGGTGTAGTTGGCAATGCAGAAAACAACTTTGAGTTAAGCAGCTTACATTTTAAGAAGCCTAATTTATTAATTTTTTCATTGACAACACTTGGATAAACCGTAGCCTCAAGCACACTTGTAATTGAATCATCTCCTTTCTCAAAATTATTATCATTCATAAAAACTGATGTTGAAGCATCTTCTTCCAAAATATTTTTTGATTTCTTTGTCATTTCATCATCAAGTAATGAACTTGGTTCTCTCTCTTCACTTGGACATGCAGGTTTATCATCCAACATCACATCTTCATTTTTTGGATCATCATCCAGATTGCCAGTTTCCTCACCTATTATCATAGTTGGATTTTTTAGATGATCATTCAAGTTATTTTCATGAATAGGCGATGAACTTTTTGCGGAATTTTTTAGTTCTTCGATGCCCGATTTAATGCTGCTTAAGTCAGGCAATTCTTCATCCAATGGATTTTCATCTTCAGAATTATTTTGATTTTCTTCTTGTGGTGTCCAATCTTTGTCATCTGCATCACCCTCATCTTCTGAAGCACTTTTATAGAAGTCTTCAATTTCTTTCTTGCTATCTTCTAAAGCTCTAAAATATAAAAAAAATTTATTAAGAAAGGTTAAAAATGTCAATTAACCTTAAAAGTTTTAATCCTCAAACTCCTTCTTCTAAGATAAACAAAATAATCTGACATTTAAAAAACCCAGAGGACAAGGGTTATTAATGTATTGTATGGATGAAAAAACATTTATTTTTCACATATAAAAAACATGGCTATCTCCACACAAATTTTTCATAAAAACAATTGTATCTCAATAATTATAAAAAAACATCACTCGGGAACTTTTAATGTACACCTCATAACCAGGGCTGCGGAGTTGGTGTCGTAGCCTTTTTTAGTGGAGTCGGGAGTCGGAAAATTTGTACCGACTCCGGCTATGAAAATGATTATAATTTATGTAAATAAAACTTATTTATAATCCAAGGCTTACATTGAGTGTTCGTACAGTTTTTTCTAAATGATTATAAATTATTGGTATTAAGTACTATTAATTTATGAAATTTGAAAGTTGAAACTAATTTATAAGTTCATAAGAATAAAATATATTATTATAAAATTGTGTGTAGGAGTCGGAGACATTCAAAATACTGGAGTCGGACATTTTATGTACCGACTCCGCTGCCCTGCTCATAACTGTTCAAAAAACTTGAATATATAAAATTTGCTATCTCTTCACAAATATATCATTAAAAATTTTATCTCAGTATCATAAGTTTTTTTTCTCCAAAAATATTACTTTTGGAATTTTTAAGGAGATGATTTCACCAAAAATTAAACCTTTTTTATTTATGAACCAATCTTACCTTGATTTTTGACATTTGTGGGATGTAAAAAACGAAACATGTCTTTCATACGTTTTTTTCACCATTTGACATTTCTTCTTTATTAAAGCTACCAATTTTTCCAGCGAGCACCAATTGCTTATTTTTTTATTATAGAACAAAACCAAATACATCATTGTAAAACAAACTTTCCCTCAAAATATAGGTAGTTTTTGGTGAAATCATCCCCTTAATGTACACTTCATAACTATTCATTGGAGATGTAAAAGATAACTCTAGGTATAGGACGACAAACAATAGCTTGAATGCTTACTTGAATATGGAAATATGGCTACATCCACACATGTTTTTCATAAAGCTCTTATATCTTAATAGTTATAAGTTGTTTAAAAAATATCACTATGGAATTTTTAATGTACACTTCATAACTGTTCAATTTAGATATAAATGATAACTGTAGGAAAGCAAACATAAAACTTGAAATTTTTTAATACAACTACTATGCCGACGACAGAGACAACAGAAAAATATCACCTTAGTAGAGCTTCATATCTGGCATGCTCAACAAAAATAGTAATAACTTACCGTAATACATTTTTATTTTTCATTGACATTTTCAAGGTTTCATTGCAGGAGGTTTGAACAACTTTTTTTCTGTAAATAAAGTAAATTATTTCAATAACTCCTAATCAGTAGCTAATGTTTCAATTATTACAGCTTTTGATTGTAATGAAAAAAAATGTTCTTTTAATATTCTATTAAAACCAAACACTACAAGTTTATAGTGAGGAAATCTACAAATCATTTTTCTAAAACCAATTCAGTCATCGAGAAAAGTCTCCTAGTTCAGCAACAACAAAGAGATGATCATATGGATTGACAATAGCACAAGTGAGGCAACTTACATTCACATAACCTCACTTATGCTATTGCCAATCCAATTATATGAACGTTTGTATCTGCTCAAAAATTATATAACTATTCAAACAAAAAAATTGTTGCTGGCAGAGAAGTAACGGAAGAGGAAAAAAAGTTTGTGGACAGTTAAGAGTATTTTTAGACAATGGATATGATAATGACCGAGATGGAATTGATTAAACAATACAACAATTATCTTTTATGTTTTCAGCATGATTAAATATAATTTTAGTTGAATGTATCTTAAGTTATATCATACACCAATATCAAACCTTTGTAAAAACTCTTGTAGGGTTCTTTGTTTTGGTCTGTGATAAGGCAAGGATACATCTGAATCTCTAACCATACGCTGCGATTCACTGCGAATTTCTTGTAAATTCTTTTCATTTTCTTTGTGACTGATTGATTTTTTTTTCTGTAATAAATAGAACTTGATAAAAATATATAATAAATGGATCAACAATATTGCAAGTGAGGTAACCCATATTCAAATAAAAGAGCTTACCTCACTTGTGCTATTGTCGATCCAGACAATGTTAGAACTATCAACATTTTTTTTAAAAAAAGGATCATGTTTTATTTGTAAAAAAATTGTAAAATATAAAATATAATTACATTTTGGGAGTTGTTTTTTTCATTTTCATCATCGCTACTATCGATATTAACGGGAGAGTTATGACATGTTTCTTTGATTAAATTATTATACTTCATGTTTGGAACATTTTCATCTTCTGTATCACTACCATCCGAATCAAGGCTTAAAGGATTTATTCGATTTTTTGGT
The DNA here is from genome assembly GCA_031471125.1 of Archaeomysis grebnitzkii. NCBI lineage: Eukaryota > Metazoa > Arthropoda > Malacostraca > Mysida > Mysidae > Archaeomysis > Archaeomysis grebnitzkii. The sequence goes on along the minus strand of JARUHE010334501.1, from coordinate 2,830 downwards.
TTTGGTTTCAGTAAATCTTCATCACTTTCATTTTCACCGTCATTTTTTTTAGAATTAAAAATTTCATCATCATCATTTTCACTGTCCATTTTTTTGGAATTAAAAACTTCTTCATCCTCATCATCACTTAAAATTGTGTTTTTGTTTTTTCTTCTTGATGTAAAATTCAAATCATCTTCATATTCATCCTCATCTTTATTGACTTTTGTTTTATCATTCTCTGATTGACTATTAGAATCGTTTTCAAATTGGGGTGAATTAGTTTTTCGTGAGAGGAAGATACCTTCATCTTCAGAGCTGTCCTCATTTTCAATAGAAAGTTTGTTTTTGAAATCATCTTTATCAGTAGATAATGTACTTCCCAAATCCATATTTAATTTTTAAAATTATCAGTTATAACTCTGAAAAACATAGATTTAAATAAATAAAAAAGTTAAGTTAAAATTTATATCTCGATCAAATTTTAAACTAAACTGTCTTGACAATAATTCAAAGTTTCTTCTCTAGGACATCAATAAATACTTTATTTTGCTGCACTTTACATAAAATAACGTTAAAATCGAACAAGACGACTAAAAGATCAAAGGAGGTCTGAGTATATAAAATGTTTAAATCTAATAATCCACGAACCGGACAGTTCAAATTTCTCGCGATAATTCATTCAGTAACTTTAAAAAAAAAAATCTCTACAAATGTCAATCAAAAATAGTGTTACAAAGTGAGAAAACATCATTTTATAAAAAATTCACCTTATAGACTATTTATTTGTACTTCATTTCCAATCCATTGCTGCATAAATAGAAACAAAATGTGTAAAAACTTTTTTAGAAACAAAATGTGTAAAAACTTTTTTAAGTCTAAAAAAGTCAATAAAAAATGGTGTTACAAAGTAGGAAAATAACATTTTACCAAAAATTCACTTCACAGACTGTATATGTACTTAATTTCCAATTCATTGATGCATAAATACAAACAAAATATGAAAAAAAAAAAAAAATGTTATCAAAAAATATTTTCCAAGTCCAAATCAAAATTGTCAATAAATAAAAAATGGTGTTACAAAGTGAGAAAACATTATTTAATAAAAAAATCACCTTTGAAACTACTTATGTATACTTCATTTTAAATCCATTGATGCATAAATCAAACTAAATAGGAAAAAAAATTTCAAGTTAATTTGATGAAAAATGTAGATAAAAGTGATAAAATCAAATAAAAATACCTAGTAATATATTAAAACCAATAACCAAGCATACCTAGCCATATCAACAGAGATAAACATTATAAATAATGTAGAAATCAGGCTATGAAAATTATTATAATTTATGTAAACAAAACTTATTTATATTCTAAGGCTTACATTGAGTGTTTGTAAAGTTTTTTTTTAAATTGTTATAAATTATTGGTATTAAGTACTATTAATTTATGGAACTTGAAAGTTGAAACTAATTTGTAAGTTCGCTTCTCCTTGCAATAGATATAATTCATATAACTTTTGATCTATTTCATTTGTTGATCATCATGTTAAATATCTTATATTCCAAATAGTTTCTTTATGTCTGCCACAATTATTTATTACATATAACTAATAACTACCTATAGCTATAAATTAAATCTATATTTACAGTCTCTACATTCAAATGACTCAATAGTACTTATATAGGCTATAAAACATATTATTATAAAATTGTTTGTTGGAGTCGGAGTCGGTGACATTCAAAGTACTGGAGTCGGAGTCGAATATTTTATGTACCGACCCCGCAGCCCTGGTAGGAATAATCTAGTGTATCTACGAACATACAAAAACTTTCCTGTATCAGCTGTAAAAACCCTTTTTTTTGTGTTGAGGTCTACTAAGTTAATACTATGTTTGCCGTTATAAAATTGCGGCGGCTTCTAAGGAATTGCCGTTTCTACACTCACAAATGTTTAAACTTTTAAAATTATTTACCTAACTCAGGAACGAACAGATGTAACAAGCTTTAACAATTTCTTCACAAAACTGTTTCGCTTCTTTCTTTTTTAGGTGAGCCATCAATATTGAAATATATCTAAACGTAACAATTTAACATGTAATTATTACAGTATATAATTATTAAAATATTTATACATAACTATAAATCTAAATGCAATAATTCGAAAGATTTAAGCTTAACGTAGTAATGGCGGGCAGGGTGTAAATTATTTTTTTTTGGGTTGTGAGAGTACATTCCAGATACAAAATTTGGGCTAAAAGAGTACTACTTTATTTATTTCATTGTTATCACCATTTTATGTACAGTTCCTAACTTGCTAAGGCAATACTATTACAAAATACATACCTTTAAAGCTTTTTACACAGTGATAATAGCATTTTATGATTCCATAAACGTTGAAAATGACAGTCAAAAGTTCTAATCAACCTTTCAAAGATGGTTGACCTGAGAGCACAATCCAAAAATAATATAGGAACTTTGTTACAAAAAAACGTATGAATGAACATTGGGCAGCAAAAGGTTTCTTATGTACTCTGCTTAAAAATAAACTACTAATGTTTGTCATTATGATTTGAAATTACATTGGATAATAAAGAATTGTCACCTCTACACTTTGGCATGTTTAGATTTTTAAAGTTATTTACTAATTTCATATTAATTTTGAAAGAGCACAAACGTGCAAACATAATTTAAGAACGCTGGGTTTCTATGTAATCTTCTTATAAATAAAATATTAAAGTGTGTCCTTATGATTTGAAATTACAGTTGATAATAAAGAATTGTCACTTCTACACTTTTGTATATTTAGATTTTTAAAGTTATTTACCAATTTCAGATTAGAAGATATGTACGCA
>JARUHE010334490.1:0-10737 GCA_031471125.1 Archaeomysis grebnitzkii | reverse complement strand
TATGCGTTTATATACATATATGTGAAGTGGCACTATTCTTTCTTTCAACGAGGTTTTGAGGTATTCTACATGGTATAAATTTTTAATCTTTTTTGTGTGAGCTTTTTCAATAAGTCGGGTAATAGTTTTAATATTATTTATTTAATGTGTTTACAAACATATTTACATTGCAATCTAGATTTCGATATTTCAATAGCTCTTCAGGCATTTGTTGTTTCATTGTTTTGAATAAGATTAAGTATTATATTTTGTATTTGTTCTACGGTTTAAAAGCTTTCTTTTATGACACATTTGAATATGCTTTACTGTTTTTTGATTTGTTTATTCAGCTTTATTTTAAATTTTCCTTAAATTCTGGATTTATTTCGATTATCTTTGGTACCATTTTATGATATTCTTTTAATAGTTCGTTTATTGGTACATTTTTATAATTAGATATATAGCTTCCAGCTACCAATTTTCATGATCAGCACAAGAAAAGAGATTTTGGACGTGGCTATATTCTTTTAAAAGGAAGCGCCAAATGTAGGCTGCATATCCTTAGAGTACACATCACCTTATGTGGTTAATAATAAGGCCTAAATATGTGAAGTGCTGAAAAGTATTCATTGAATAATGTCGACGCTATATATATTATTATTAGTACAAGTCCTTTGAAAGCAATTACATGCATTGTTGGCTGTGTTATCATACATAGGCGAATAAATGTTTGCCTTTTTCAAAATTGTTTAATTAAATGATTATTTTGCGGGCCATAATGTGAAGTCAATTTTCAACTACTGCTTTCAGCCATTCAAAGCTCGCTTTTCAAACTATACCATCCTCAACCATGGTAAAAGTAGATATGGCTTCATTGCTCATGTAGTTTGAAGAAAAACACTAAATGGCTGAGGTTAGTAGTGGAAAATTTACTTCATATTATGGCCCGCAAAATCTTAAACTAGTGTTCACCAGTAAGTGATTTATCATTTTTATTTTATTAAAGTTTGATAAATAATTCGTAGTTTTCTTCTTCTTTGAGTTGACATGTCCGAACAACGTTTAGCTCGCATCTAAATTTTTAGATTAGTTCTAATAAATAAATTTAAATGTTAATTACAATAATATATTAAATAAACTTTAACCAACATCTCTTAACTTGTTGTCTAAGGCACATTGATTATGGGAGTATCTCTATATTGTCCGAAGTTAGTATTAATAATCACATAACTTTGAAATTATGATCTAACTTTTACAATTTTGAAAAGAGAAAAAAATATTTAACATATTGTGCGAAACTCTTGTTTATTTATAATTTATTCAATTAGATATGATGGTAATAACAGTAAATTAATTTATGTTTGTATATTTATAATGATTTAATTTGTTGGATTTTAAAACATGAAACTAATGTAAAACATGTTATCATAAATTGGCATAATGAAAAATTCTGCAAAAGTAGTTTTATATCAATGATGAATGTAAATCGCAAAAGAAGCGAAGCAATTCATTAAACTAACACTTTATATGTTCGTGTCATAATTTTTTTTTTGTAGTTTTTTTGCCATTTCAAAATAAAAATTAATTTCCTTAATTTGTTGTTTACTTATTTATGATTTATTATTTAACTATTAAATATAAAAATTTATTATTTAAACAATATGCCCTCATTGGAGATTAAGGCTGCATAGCCAAATCTTATTGGTGCTGGTTGAGAATTTCAAAATGGCTGTGTTCTCTTAAAATTTCATATGCTAAGCTTACCCCGGCTTAAAAGAAGGCTATATGTCGGCTGCATATCCTTAGGATATACATCACTTGCTGCGGGTAATAATAATATGTCATAACTATGTGAAGCGCTGAAAAGTATTCATTGAATAGTGTCGTAGCTATATAAAACCTTTAATTTTTAATTATTATTCAAGATCTATGTTACAACACCGAAAATCTAATTAAATTATGTTACTCTTTTAATCGTTAATTATAAATGTTAATTATTAAAAAACCAAAGTCTAATACATGGTGCAGCTAGCGTATAAACTGTGTTAATTAGGCCTTATAAGTTGTTTTCTGGTGCGGTTAAGCGTACTAGTTATACTTTAAATTTTACAAACTAAATTACTAGCTTCTGGAAGATGTAAAGGACAATTTCCACAATCTAAAAAAGTTTTTTATTAAAAATAAACAAAGTACGTATCGGAGGGCAACCGACCTTCATCAGCTGATGAAGGTGGGTTGCCCTCCGAAACGTAATTTGTTTATTTCTAATAAAAAACTTTTTTAGATTGTGGAAATTATCCTTTACAGTTATACTGTATATTAAGCAATTCCTATTTTCAGCAAGTGATTCCCAGGTAATAGTGCTGACAATTGCGGTTAGTTGTTTTTCTTACATAGCTTTAAAGTAATCTTTTTTGAAATTTCAAAAATAATGTTCAGTTTAGATGAAGTGTGTTACCTAACTTATGTCATACATCTAATTTCAAGCATTTTAGTATATATTTAAAGGTTGTTTAATGATTTTAATTGTACAAAATGAAGAAAAAATAGGTTGAAAGTTTTTTGAAAAATAGTTTATTTTAATCTAAAATTGATGATCAATCGAATTGTACGACTATAAATGTCTTCTTCAGATGGAGTAAGAAACATAATAACAAATGGAAGAGTATTATTAGTTACACGAAAAAGTTGTTTACACCACTAGCTTGATGAATGGAAATTCTAAAAAGGTTCAACATGCATAAATTCCAAATACTGTAATATAGAGCAAATTAAAAATTTTTCTACCTTTGATGAGTAACTGTTTTTAACTTATTAAATCATCTTAATTAATAATTGTCCACATGTAACAAACAAATACAATATTTCTTCTTAAAAATATAGTTAATATATACAAACTTTGAAATAATATCCACAGGCGCAGTTTCTATGGACAATATCTCAATGAAGACAACGATCACCAAATTGTGATGTTTATTTGAGTAATTTGTTAAACTGTTGGTAAAAGTTAATATCAATGAATGTAGGATCCTACCAAGAATAATAAACAAGGAGTTCTTAAGAACATCTTGGTGGAGTTATATGATTACTAAATTCAATGAATCAATAACCAACCCTGTTAATTGGAGATTAACATAGTGATGTTACTGTTTGTTAATATGTGTTAAATAATATGGTATTGACGCACACACTCACATACATGACTGTGGTTTTAAATGTATAGATTAGCAATATTGTTTTATTAGTTGAATGATTTATGTTATAGCTTTTATTGATAACAAAAACAAGTTTGTCTTCGCTTATGTAATTGGTAAACGAATCTTTCATTTCAGAAAATAATATAAAAAACAAGTTCTAAAAATTATTAAGTACATTTTTTTGAAAAAGTAGAATTATAAAGAAAGCAAAAAATGAAAGCAAAACAAAACAACCAAATCTATGTTTGTTTTGTTTGTTCAATTTTAATGATTGAACGTCAATCAATTACATCAATTCTGTATACATCGAGATTAATTTGGGAAACCACTATAGTCAATTAAAAAAATATATTCCACAAAAATGTTACACTGTATAAAAGGTTAGTATGATTTTTCAATAATCATTCATTTTACTGTGAATAATAGTTTTTAATAAATATGGGATTTTTTTAAATACTACCCTCAGTCGTCAAGGCTTTGGTCTTCAAATCACATGAACAATGCAGATTTTCTCAATTATACCATCCTTGAGGGTTCAAATACGCAATGCTATACCCCATTTTGCTTTCGACAATGAATACTCTATATATACATATATTTTTCTAAGCAATACTCAATGTATTTATTAGACCATTTCAAATTGATAATTCTCTTGTTACATTTTTCAATTTTTCTGATTAAAACTCGAGTTGTTAGCTCAACTTCAGATAATAATTTACCATAGCATTATTTGTTTTATAAATTAAATAACATTGTTATGCCAACTTAAGTTTCCTTCAATTTAAATGTCCACTACCACATAGACAGTCGACTCATTACATTGGAATTAAGCAAAACATATTGTCTAGGCGATTTTCGTTGCACTTGCAACAGGGTAAAATCCCCGATCATTTCGAACAAGAGCATACAACTAAATTAACTCGAGAACATTTGCCAAGGGATCAGTTGTAAACAAAATAGAAAAAAGCTCCTAATGAAAGAAGCAATGCTTGTTTTGGAAAATAGTCCCAACATTAACGTGCAATTTGACAAGTTTAAAAATATTTTAAAATTGTTCTCGACAAGAAACATAAATGCCCGGTAGCTAAATACTGGTAAGCAGACAGACAATGTTCAAATTAGTTTTAATGAAATGTCTATTGATGGATGTTCTACTCCGATACAAAATTGAACTCTGGATTATAGACTTCGAATGAACAAAAAGCTTGAAGGAGACAAGAAAGCTATTAAAAACCAGAAACATAAAGTTAAATATAAAAATAAAGCTAGAAGCCCAATTCAGACTAGGTCTAGTACAAGACAAACAATTAAATTTTAACTTATAAAATGTGTACCTATAATTTTATATATAATATAAAAAAACATTTAATATATTTGGTTAATAAAATAGCCTTGATAAGTTGATTGAAGTGAACGAAACTTGGATTGGCATAACAATTTTGTTTCACTTATTAAACCAAACATGCTATATGGTAAATTATTATCTCAAGTTGAGTGTTTTAATCAGAAAAATTGAAAAATGTAACAAGAAAATTATAAATTTGAAATGGTCTAATAAATACATTGAGTATTGTTTAGAAGATAATCTATTGCCAAAATACACACTATATACATTATAGGTAGGTATATATATATATATATATATATAGCAACATTTCGGCCTTCATACGTAATTTTATAGCGGAAAAGAGGTATTCGGGTACATTTGGCCTACAACGATGTACTTCAATATTACATTTGAGAACATGGTCTTTTTTTGCTGAATTAACAAATAATTTCATTTAAAGATAGATGTATGTGCTACATACGTCCATTTGCTAATTGAATATGACCTATATTTAATTAATTTAGCTTTTATTACCTAATTATATAGCATTTTTCTTAGTACATATATATACATATATATATATATATTTATAAATATATAACTTTTTAAAATTTAAATTCAACTATATGTCTATATAATATTTATAAATTGTAAAAATAAATAATATATTTAGTTTACTATGTAATTAAGTTACAATTTCTAATAAAAAAGTATATATATGTTTTCATCAAGTGTCATATTTAACTTATTAACAAAGTTGGTTTTCGAAAAAAACAAATAAGTATTTTTTTAAACTAGTTTTGAAACACTTCAGCAAAAATTATTTTTGGAAAAGGTATTTTAATTAACATAAAATCGAAATGGGTTTTAATAGTAGTGAAATGACTGGCACAACAATTATAAATCGAACTGATCATTAAAATCATTTAGACGATATTAATTCTATGTATGGATATGACTTGCATGTCAATGAGCCTTAATACAAAACTCGGACAGTATCTGTCAATTTCTAATCCATTTTTCCTTGCATAAATGAATGAGATAAATATATTCAATTCACCTATTTTTTGGATCTGAAAATGGTTTTTCTTATTACATTTATAAAAAAAAGTAGATACATAATAAATGTTTAATAATTTTTGAGAAAACAAAACTACTTAAGTAAGAAATATCAAAATATAAGAAAGCAAAGTTTGAAGTAATGTAAAATAAATATAATGGAAAAAAATATATATTGAACTAGTTGTTGAGTATACTGTTTAATTTATGATTTAGGGTACACTGTATATGGAAGAACATTAAACTTGACATACTTCTGACATAAAATAACGTTTTCGTGCAGGTATACGAATCTCTTTATTTATTAGTAAACGAATTTTGAAGCAATAATGAATTTGATAATAACATAGTATAACACTGGTAGTTTGTATCTTCGATAAGACAGATCATCTGCATTTGTCCCTTGTAAGAAATAAAAAACGTAATACATCAGTTTTATAAAAAAAACGTGTTTATATAATCTATTTATGTTGGATGCCCCGATTTTAGTAGGCATAATATTTGATTAAGCAGCTTACACTAATGTTTTAAGGATATAAATGTAGAGTCACTTCTATTTTAAAACAGACGTGCATGAAATCTCTGGAGATAATCCAGGTAGTAAATGAAAGATCCAGCAGTGGTTAATGGAAAGACCAGAGCTAAATAATTATTAATCCCAATCCTGACTTGTTGAATTTATTGATAAAAATACTGGATGAAAATGATGAAAATGATCAATTCACATATGGCTTGTAGATAAGCTTCTATGAGGTAACGGATGAGAGGAGAAGTGTAGAGTGTTTACTCAAAATATAAAGACCAGTCATATAAATTCTTAAAATGTACAATCCCTTTTAATAGCACGAAAAGGCTTTTTGTCGTTTTTACAAAAGTATTAAACACAAAATTAAATACATATATCAAACGAAATTATAGTAAAAATATTGGGTTACGAAGTATTGGCTATTTCCTAACTCAGAGAGATCTGACGAAAACAGAACACTTGGACAGTTTTTTATTATTTGAATCATAGAAAATGAGTGTCCTATTTATGGATATATCATAACATTTTTATTCTGCGCGTTCTAGGTATAAATTTGGTTAATTAAACAACAGTAAATAAATAATATATATAAATCAACTGTAAGTAAACACTACATACAAACCAAATGCAAAAAATAAGGTAAAACAACTGATACAACTTTCATGGTGGTATGTACAAAATACACACTTGTAAACTGTTATACCAGAATTGATATATATCCAACTTTGAGTTTTTCTTTATATATTAGTTTGTGTTAAAACCATAATAAAAGTTAAATCGTTGGCAATTACAAGTGTCCTGTCTAGTATTTTCACAAGATTTACTTTCCGTACCACTTAAGAACCTCTAAAAAAATATCTTTTTGTTCATAATTCATGTATTTCATAACTCAGGTATGTCGTTGCTTGGAATTTCCATAATTCAGGATTTACATACTCAGGAGTTTCGCTAGTCATATTTTGATGTAGGGTCAATGATTTCAGAATACAAATAATTCACTGTAAAACCAACAATACCAAACCGGTTGATGTTTTTAAAGACAAGTATAAACTATACATTACGAGTATAAACTATGTATAAACATATATCAAATAATTACTAAAAGTGATCGTAGATATTATTGTATTAGATAATTAAAGATCAACACCGTAAATAAAATAGTATGAACAAGAAGAGATAATTTATTTTATTTTTATTAATGTTTTGTGTTATTGTATTTTAAATATATTTCGCATTATGACTATTGTGTGAATGCGAACATTTTGAATAGTTTGTACAAACATATTATTTATGTTATTATTGTAATTTTGTGAATAGTAGTGAAAGTGTTTGACTTAACTAGCAAATTTTTAGCTATTTTAGGCTTCTTGTATTTTATAAAAACAAATATACTCCACTCTATACTGTAATGTGTTAAAATATAATTATTTATTTATTGATTTGTTATAGAAATAGAGGTAATTGAGTATCGGTAAATAGTTTTTAATGAAGATCAAACCAATTAATTTTCAATTTTTAGATGAAACTTGTTGGAACAACAAGTAATAATTATTGCTCCAAATACAATGACTCTGAAAGTACACCAATACACATTTTTATGATGTTATATAGTTGATAAATGTTTTATAAAGATAGCATAAATTTATTGGTAAACACAAAAAAATAACATATTGTTGATAAATGATTTAATAAAGATAACATAAATTTATTGATAAACACAAAAAATAACACAAAAAATAACATGGACTGGCTGGGTGTATCTACATAATATTCAAGAAATCGAAGATCTTGGAAATTGCTCTCACTCCGAAGAATAGGGACACGACTAGCAATCCATAAACGCTAGGGAAGGGAGATTGACGTGGTTGAAACATGTCAAAAAGAAAGACAAAGATGTGTGATAATAATGACAAATATTACAATGATTAAAATAAAAACAATAATGCTAATCATTTTTTAGCTATATTATACAAAAATTAAAATAATGAAGATAATAAATAACAATTTTAATACATTGAGCGTTACACATCTGGTCAAACTGAGATCAGTCGTTCCCAGAGTATTGATGAAAATGGTTTACCAAAACCGAATCACCTGCGAAAAGTGTGTACCTGATAGATCTAATAAAAATTAGCTATACACACTTAACCCAACTAACAAAACCTATATATTAACCACATCATATACTAGACATACACTAGAATTTGTCTGCTAGGACAATGATAAATCATAAAGCTTATATTTGATAATTAACACAAAATAAGTTTAATAAATTTCCAATATCAAATCAAATATCATATCAAATGTTTATATAGTAAAATTCGAATTTTGATATACTCACCACCGGCATCATATTGACATGTTCATTTTCATCGCCATTATCATCATTATTACCATTGCCATCATAATTTGCATTACCATTGTTATTATTAGCATGATAATATACCTAATTAGCATTGCGATCATAATTAATATCAACATTATTATCGTCAAAATCATCCTCAAAGTTATCATTATTATTAAACCAATAAAATCCTCCTCCTCAAAACTATCAAAATCATGATCAGAATCTTAGGCAACATGATCAACATCAGTATCTTCAAAAAACAAAATCAAAATCATAGTCAAACTGATCATTATCTTCAAAATAAAAATAAAAATCAGGGCCAAAATGACCGACACCGATATTGTGAAATAAAAAAGTAAATAAAAGAAGTTACAAATAGCGCGTCATCACATAACACTTAGAGGAAGACCCAATACTTAATTACAACAACAAAAAACAGAAAAATACCATTAATAATTAAAACCAACAAAGACAATAGAAAAAATATCGATGCCTTTATCTTAATTAAATATGTTCGTTAACTATCCGCAAATTACAACTATAATCATTCAACTATAACAATAATAGTATAAAGTTTAATAATAACAATAATAATATAAAGTTTAATAATAACAATTATAGTATAAAGTTTAATAATAACAATAATAGTATAAAGTTTAATAATAACAATAATAGTATAAAGTTTAATAATAACAATAATAGTATCAAATTTATTAATAAACATTATAGTATAAAGTTTAATAATAACAGTAATAGTATAAAGTTTAATAATAATAATATTAGTATCAAATTTAATACTAACAATAAAAGTATAAAATTTAATAATAACAGTATCAAATTTAATACTAACAATAATAGCATAAAATCTAATAAAAACGACTAATACCATTTAATTGACAACAAAAGGAATAACATTATATTGAAGATGATAACAAAAGTATTATGAATTTAAAAAATAGTTTGTAATACAGTAAAACTCCTGAATTATGAAAACTTGTGTTATGAAAATCCCGAGTAATGGCATACATTAGCTATGAAATACATGAATTATGAAAACTTTTAATATTTTTCATTAAATATTTTCAAGTGGTAGGGCTATTCAATTTTATGAACTACTAGATAAGACACTTGTATCGCCAACGGTTTAATTTTTATTATAGTTTTAATAAAACTTAATAAATATAGACAAATGTCAAAGTAGGGTATATATAGCAACTCTGGCAACAGTGTACGTGTCTGTATTTTGTATATAACAACATGAAAGTTATATCTGTTTTATCTGGATTTTTTTTGCATTTGATTTATATATAGTACTTATTTACAGTTGATTGATATATAGTATTTGTTTAAAGTTGTTTCATTAACCAAATTTATCCTAACATAATATAATTGTTATAGTTTTCCAAAAATAAAACAGTCATTTTCCAAAATTCAAACCTTAGAAAAAGGTGTCCATGTATTCTGTCTTCCTGAGATACCCATCCCCAGGAATTATGAAACAGCCAATGTTTCATAACTCAGGAGTTCTTCTGTAATTATACAAAAAATAAAGATATAAATAATATCTATTTTATGCTATCATTATATATTTTCTGTGAAACGTTTATCATGTTATCATCATCTATTTTTATTTTATCTTCCATACTTTCCTTGATTAATGTTGGACATGTAACATTTTGATTTATAATCTTATAAGAGAAAACAAAAAAGCTAGAGTGAAATAGATAGATAGATAGATAGAGAGTGTGTGATTGTTCATGTGCGTTTTTTCAATATGTGCGCTTGAGTACGTTTCTGTCAGTAGGAGTACGACAGTTTGTGTGTTTCAATATGCTTGTGAGTGGAGAAGACTGTTGAACTACTAATGTATTTTGTTTAATCAATCTGAAGTTGACTTTTCATGGCTTCCTCTGGGGAAAAAATCTTTATTAAACTAAAATTAAAAAAACTATTTAATTTACAACTTTTGCATGAATATTATTTCTTATGATAAACTAAAACATAAAAAAAAATAGTAAACATCAGAAAAAATGTATACAAATCCTCTAAGTTTTTAGGTTTTTAGGTTCGTTGACTTTAGGTTTCAAAAAGAAGTGGTGGAATAAAGGAGACGCCTAAAGTCGCCTTTTGTCCCCCTTTCGCATACGTAGGAATAGACTCTTAACTGAGTCGCCTTAATAGCGGATATAGCCCTATATATATATATATATACCAAAATTTCGGCTTTCCTGTGTTACTCCATGGTGAAAAAGTGGCCTTTATGAGCATTCCGCTGTACTATGGTGTAAACCAAGAGTGCGCA
>JARUHE010334479.1:0-10737 GCA_031471125.1 Archaeomysis grebnitzkii | reverse complement strand
TCTTAGCCAAAATGCCTAATTCAAATAAAAATAGATGCGGGAGACTTTTCAAATTGTGTAGGGTAATTTTTAGTTGCTATTTTTTCACATCACAAATGCGCGGAGAAACTGAGGCATTTATTCCATTCCATTCAGTTTTGTAGTTGGGAGATCATCCATAGGCATCTTATGCTTCAAAAAATTTATTTTTCTACAATTTTGTTGAATTGAATGTTCAGAAGTGTGGATGTCTGACAGCAAAGTTTCTCTCCCACAGGATTAAAGAAACTTATTTAAATTGTAGCTATGTTATCATAGAAATAAGAAAACATTACAGGTGAAAGATTAACTATAGAAAAGTGCAACAATCAACAAAATTGTTTTAATTTTGGTGTTTTTAATCAAAATTTAATATTTTCAGCTCTGCAGTCGTTGCCAGATATTGCCAACTGATAGTTATGTTTGTTTCCTTTTCTTGTTAATGAAGAATAATTTTATTTTCACCTATTGTATTTAATTTGTTAGTTTGAGATATAATTATATTATTGTTTCTTCATTATACTTATTTATTGTAAAATTAATAAAATACTTGATCACTGATTATTTTTATCATTTTTACAGGTCACCGGAAAGTTTGGGTTTTGTACAGACACGTTTTGTAGTAAAGGAAGAATAATTAAAGAGACTGATTTTAGTATGTTGATTCATTATTTATTTCATTGTTGTTGTTGTTGTTGATGACCCTAATCCATCCTCGACATTGAGGATGGAGCCCTCATGTCAGAGGATCCAGGCACAATTTTATTTCATTCAACTATATAATAAGATACTTTAATTGTATAATAGGCACAATTCCGGTCACAAATTGCAACATATTTTTCAATTTAGCTACCTGTTGCAGTTTGTTTTAATTATATAAACACCTTTCTGATGTATAGAACAAATCGTATGCATTATATATTTTTTTGTGATTGAATTATAAATTTATTGGACTTTTCTGATATTTAAACGAAGTTTAATCATTAGTACTTGGGTAAAAGTTTTGCAGAGATACTTTTTTCGTCATGAAGTAAACAGATCCACTTTTTCTACAACTTCTTTGATTCACGATTATCACCAGTGGTCTCAATTGGTCAATGAAGGATGTTGAAGTCCTATTAGACCAGGTTTCACTCTACTTTGATGTCCATCCATCTTTGAAGAAATCTTACCACCCTTTGGTTTTTCTGCCATTTTGTCATAAACGAAAATTACTCTCCACTCATCAAAGCGAAACCATAGATTAAAGAAGCATAGATATGCAATTCAACACTTTTCAAGGGAGGTTTATGGAACAAGAGTTACAAGATACCTCGACCAACAACCTGCCAGATAATGCAAGAGAATTAAACTCACAATATCTATCTATGTGATTTCAATGTATTTTTCTTTTGACGAGTTTTTCCTTTATTAAATCATGTGATACTTATATCTTAAATGTGATTTATTGTATAAAGCTTGTATTATTAATTACAAAATATTTTCTTGTTTTTGATTATAGGCTTACAAAAACATATGGTTTACATTGTCTTTTATGGAACATATCTTGAAAGACTGCTTATATAGGTCCAAACTTATAAAATTTGTTATGGTCGGATGCAGATGCAGATGCGTATTTGTCTAGTCAAAACTACCGATGCGTCGATTTACAGATGCGTTGAGCATCTGTGCCTCATTTACTGTATGGTATAAACTATATTAGTAATTCGTTTTTTTGGCAGAATGCCAAAAAATATTTTTCTATTTTAAAGTGTACGTTTGTTTTTGATCATATTTAAGTTTTTATTTCATAAAAAATAAACATATTTCACATAATTACAAAGTGGTTTTAAAATAAAACAACTATAAATAAATCATTAACCTTGGGATGCACGCATGATGTTCATAAAAATCATCGTCTGATAAAAATTTTTATGCATCTGTGAATCATGCATCCCTAGTTTCGACTAGACAAATACGCATCCGACCATAATTATTGTGTGATGCATCTATAATGGAACTCTTTTTGAACACTCCTCGTACATGTATTGATGCAACCACTTGTTAAACTTCTTCAGTTTAGAATAAATGAATAATTATTTATGCAACTCATGTTTTGTGTTATTCTTTGTAAAGTAAATATTCTTGTTGAAATTAAATTCAATGTAATTCAATAATTTTCTTAGATCAAGGTGAAATCTCGAACCAAACATTTTTTCAATCAAGTCAACGTGAACACAATAATTCTGTTTCTTGTGATGATAATTACATAATGAAAGGATAAAAGCATTTATCTTTGATTGATAGAAAATAGATTATAGAAATAAAGAAATATATTATAGAAAATAAATTCATCAATTACTTCGATACCTGCATAACCTACACCAATTTGTTGGTGAACCATGGTCCAAATTACTGTTTTAATTTGAATAGTTTATTCCCAGGCCAAAACAGAGGCGAGGAGATAATTAAAAATATAAACTATCCTAAGTCTCACAAGAGCAGCGCCTTTCCACCTGTCCTTGCAGTATAATATCATAACTCTTGCTTATATATTTTCCATTTGAAAGTTTTCTAGTTACCACCTAGTCTTTTGTTCATGTTTTCATATATAAAAATCTTGTTAAAATTTTTGAATATAATCAGTACCAATTCAGATAACTGCATCTGTTCTCCCAAAAGTTATTCAATACATCAAAAAAGTAATAATATAATTAAGTTAAAGTTGTAACAGTTGGACCTATGATGTGAATTGTCTTAAAATTCTCATGTCTTTGTTAAGTTCATTTATTGCAATAATTTATAGAAAACTTTGACCTTCGTTTGTCATAATTTTTTATACTTTTATTTTACAGAAGATATTACGGAAAATAAATTGAATGCCACTTTGAGTCAGTTTTTGGGTAAAATACGACAAACTCCGCCATTGTCAACAAAATTTAAAAAAATGAATAAATTAGGAATAAAATATGAAGATTTAATTTAGTAAGTAGAAGATTTGTGTTTGGAATAAAATCCTTGGCTTTTCAGAAGATTTAATTTAGCAAGTAAAACATTTAAAATCAAAATATTTGTATTTGATTTCAAATCCTTGGTTTTTCCTTCAATATAAATTATGTAAAAAGAAGTTAATTTTATGAACAAGTGCAACAACTTTTGGATCTTGAAATAGACACATTTTTCTGTATTTTTTTAGTGTCATTGTGAGATAAAATGAAATAAATTTATTTTATTTTCCTATGTTTTCAATTGAAGAAATAATATTTTATTTTCAGCAAGAATCACCTCTATTATTATGAAGACCAAATAATTGTTAAAAATAGAAATGTGGTTTGTTATGATCTAGATTTAATAAAGTTCGACCCTCCATACTTCTCTTTGGCTGTGACTTGTGCCGGCAAGTTCTCTGTTCACAGTCTTGTTAATGACATAGGAAAAGGTACTTTGACTTTTTTTTAAAGTTATTTTTGTCCACTAATATAATTGAATGGCTGGTGATAATTGCAGAAATTAAATGCGGTAATTCATTACATGACTTTAACGTACAAATAGTACCAAAATATATTGCTAGGAAGTATTAATGTAAAAAATTATGTTGCCTTATTGCATAGGATTTCCTAGATTAGCTATGTTGAATCTTGTGTCTATAAGCTTAGTAAATTATTGGGGAAAACCATAAAAAAATAACTTCTTCAACTTTACCTAAAATTAACAATTATTTTAAGTTGATATTTTTTATAAAGGAAATTATTTTAGTTTATTATACAAAACATTTTTCAGTTTTAGATTCAAGTGCACATGTTTATGATTTGAAAAGGACACGGCATGGTCCATTATCTACCTATGACTCCTTGAAAGATGTTAACTGGACATACGTTAAAGCAGTTCAATCAATTTTGACATATTCTGAAATAATGAACCAATATTGGAAAGACGTTTCTTCTTAAAGGTATGTGACCTATATAACCCCTTTTTTTATTGTCGCTTCAAACAGTATTTTGATTCATAAAAAAATTGTATTTATCCAAATAAATGTATTTGTAATTTTGTATGTGTTAATAGAAGATAGAAGCACTTTTTTTATTATTTGTACGTTCATAGTTGTCAGAAAAGTGTTAAAAATATTTTCTTTAAAGAAAGTACTGCAAGGCGAAACTATGTTGAGTTTAAAAACAAGTACACCTCAACACCTAAATTGAATCATGTGTTATTGAAGGACGTTTTAAAAACGAATGAAGGTACTAATGCATTGATTATTTAGTTTGAACACTGCAAACAGAAATAATTTTGTCTTAAAAGTAACTGTAATTTCACTTTAAATAAAATGTTAATGGCCCATAGCAATTTCATCCTGCCCTACCCTAATACAAAATACCAGCTGTTTGGACAATATGAAATGTTTGATATAGGTATAATATAAAATATATTATTTACTTTAATATATGTAAATGATCTTGATATAGACATTTGCACGTTACGAAATGTATAACACCACTGAAATATATACTTTTAAGTAAAACTGTTGATCAAAAATAAAGTGTATGTAATAAACCATTGCATATTTATAATATTTTATAATTTTACATTAAGTTGCATATATTATTGAAAATTATTATCATTTCATTTATTCACTGGTGTTATCTGTTCAGAAATTCATATATGTATGTAGATGCCAAAGCAGTTTAAAGATATTAGCAAATAACTTAAGTCTGACAAGCTAAAAGAAACAAATATCGTCACTTCCAAAACTTGATCTTCATTAATTTATATCAATTGAAGTAATATTTAAAACTAAATTATTATTGTATACGTTTATACATTAATTTGAATTTCCCTATTGGCAACATTAATAGTGTTTTTTCTTTTAGGTATTTGGGGCAGAAACTAATGAACAAAAACGGAACAAGAAAAATATACGGACTTTGAAACAATAAAACTACAACTTGTTTTAATGTATCTACCTTTTCCATTTTTGTGATTTATTTTATAAGTTCTAGTAAAATAATGACTTTAATATCCAGTAGTGGCCAAAATCCAAATTTTTATTGTCTGGGCAACTTGCAGGCTTTCCTGTTTTTTTTTATAGATCCATGAAAATTTTTCTACATTTTTGTACAGTAATAATTATGGAATACATGCATATACATTTTAAACAATTTTCCCCCGGTAAATAATTTTCTTAATTTTAAATTTATTGACAAATAAGTTCTTCTGGAGTTACTGAGGCCAATTACAATAAGAAACTTGCCACACAACAACAAAATTTATGATATGTATGCTGTTGAGAGGTGTATTTCGCGCTGTCAACTTGTCATGAAAACATAAATAGTTATTGATATCCTAATAATTTTGTATACAAGAATATAATAATGGTTTAGATCATACAGGTCAAGTTTGGCAGTATTACTCAATTTGTTGTAAAGCTTAGTGCTTATATGGTTCAACTTAGGGTATGCAGTGTTCAATTTCGTCAATAATGAGAAAATGTCATTATATATATATATAAATATAATATAGATTATTTCATTTAATTCTTTAAAAGTTTTTTCAGCAGTGCAAAATGAGTTTGGTCGAACTGTTGGTAATGACAATTTATTGAAAACATAATAGATGGAAGAAATGAAGTTACTAACGTTATAGAGTTAGTTCTAAAAATAGAAAAAAAAGGAATCAAACATTTCATTACTAAACCTTATTTTACAAGTCAGGGATGTGTGTAGAACTGTGTTATGAAATTTATCATATATTAGAGCAGAGGTTCTAAAAATGTTGGTGCTCTGGAGATCAAAGTAATCACTATATAACCGTGCTGGATTTCATAGTTCTTGCTGGTCATATTTCTGCTTTAGCATATAATTTTTTCCTTACGCCTATGGTATGAAAGTTATACCTCAACTGACTAGTTTAAATGTACAATATAATACATATTTTCCACTCTTTTCTTCCACGCTTCTAACAACTTGAATGATTTGGTTTACGTCGATGTCCCATCTCCAAATTCTTGCTATAAGCTAGGTCTGTATTGTGTGAACTCCTGCAATTAGATAAATGCATGGCGGTAGATAATTCCACGAGGCTCTTGGGAAAAATTGCGGGTTAGGTGTTATGGGGCACCATAACAGCCGAGTCGGAGTCCCGATCGCCAGCCTTCAAAATAATTTCTTCAACTCTTCGTTATATGAGCTATTATGTCGCATATGATATAGTGTTATTAAATATCTTTTAGATAAACCAATAATTAAAAAAGACTTAAATCAATTTTATAGAACATAACATGTTGAAAGTATCCAAAAGTTTCTTTGATATTATGAAATTTAAAAATTTCCAATCATAACTTGATTGAAATTACGCCTTAATATAATTAAATGGTGAAGAAAATGCGCTGTCATTGACGAAAATATAAAGATTTGAAAATAGATTGTGAAATAACTTTTTTTGGTTTTTAATATTTCAGTTAAGTTATAGGGACACTAGTCTAGCTCTAGTCTATTACTTCAATGGCGCAGTTTGAATTACATCCATAATAACATATTTTACTGTCCCAACAAAAAAAGCATAGGGCTAGTAAGTTTTATTTGGGTGCGATTTACATCAGCGTTCCCATTATATAAACCGAAGGATGTGTACATTTGTAGGACCTCCATAAAAGTATATTTAAAATGTAAATAACCTTCACATTCGGATGTGTAAAAATACTCCTAAACAAATATTTTCTATGTGCAAAAACACAAAAAAGTAAAAATTTCATAAATAATATTTTTTTGTGGTTTGTTAACATCAAAATCTGAAACATGAAAATACAGGTAAGTTAACAATGAACAAATTTTTAAAATCTATGTATAAATTATTTCATAAATTTAATTTATAAACGTTGAAATGGATCAAATACCATGTTACATCTTTATTTGTAGTTGATTGTCATAATAAAATAATTTGAAATAGCTGAATAAATCTCCTAAGTAGTTTGCTTTAATCTTACCATTATATATATATATATATATATATATATATATATATATATATATATATAAAAATCGAATATTATACTTCAACGGAAACAAGATTTTGAAATAAAAAATTATTCAATTAATTAAAAATATTTAAAATGTCTTAAAGCATAACAACAAATATTTTAAAAATACCTTTTTTACAAAATTATATTTTGCAAACTTGGATAAACATTGTTTTCAACACTGACAATAATGTTAATAAAGATGTTACTAATGTTAACTTTGCTGGCATTAATGTGAAGGAAATTTTCAACTACTGCCCTCAGCCGTCCAGGGTTCGCTCTTCAAACCACATGAACAATGGAGCCTTATCCAACTGTACCATCCCTATCAACTAATGTTAACTTTGCTGGCATTAAAGTGAAGGAAATTTTAAACTACTGCCCTCAGAGAGTGAGATAGATAGAGAGAGAGAGAGATAGCGAAGGAATAGAGAGAGAGAGTGTGAGAGAGTTAAACAGAGAGGGTGAGAGAGAAAGAGAGAGAGAGAGAGAAAGAAAGAGAGAGAGAGAGAGAGAGAAAGAGAGAAAGAAAGAGAGAGAGAGGTTACTCTGCGGGAAAGGTGATTTCATCTTTAAAATGATTTATTTGAAAGTTTTCATTTTTTTATTCATTTTTTTGTCTCTTTTTCATCAAATTTTTTTCTGTTCTTCATATTTTTTCAAATTCAGATTTTCAACTTTTTTAATAATTCTGTTTTATTTCATCTTGTTTTTGAACTTCAAAATTGTTCTTGCATGCAAATATTATTATTATATTATATTATTATAAATATATATTTATTATTCTATTATTATTATAATAGATTGTTCTTTTATATTATAATAATGTATAAAGTTATTATACTATTATTTTATTATATTAATAAAAAAAATTATTTATTATTATACTATTATTTTAGCAGGATATTATAAATTTTTTATTATAATGTTGTTTTATTATATTATTATAAATTTTTATTTTTTATTAAACAATTATTTTATTATATTATTATGAACGTGTATTTATAATTGTATTAGTATTATAATATACTATTATAAATATGTATTTACTAATATTTTATTATTATTATATTATTGTATTATATTATAAAGTTTTTGTTTTTAATATTTATTATATTATATATTATAATGTTTTTTTATTATATTATTATAAATGTGTATTTATTTTTATATGTTTTTTTATTATATTATTATAAATGTGTATTTATTAGTATACTCTTTTTTATTATATTATTATAAATGTCTATTTATTATTATAAGGTTTTTTATTACATTATTGTAAATCTTTATTTATTATTATAAGGTTTTTATTATATTATTATAAATTAGTTTTTATTATTTAATTACTTTAAAATTCTTTTTTCATTTAATTCATCAAAAAATATTTTTTTAACAACTCCGACCAAATTGAAATTTTATTCAAAATTCCCTTTAAGACAGATTCATTTTTCCAACATTGACTGGTAGTCCAGAAACAATGCTCCGGGTTTGGATAAGAAATGGGCCTCCGGGTTTCAATAATAACTGGGCTTTGAAACTTGAAATATACTAAATATACTATACTAAATATACTAAATATACTAAATATACTTGAAAAGGAAAGTTTTTTGTTTGAAAATTATATTTTTGTGATTTAATGCTATGATGGTTTTTGTTTCATTTTACAACATCGCTAATTCAATTTCAACATCATTGTCAATCCAAAATAAAACAAAAAATAAAAATAAAAACAAAACAAAAACCAAAATCCAAAATAAAAAACAAAACAAAAATAAAACAAAAAAGGAAAAGAAAAACAAAACAAAAACAATAAAAAAATACAAAGAACAAAAAAAGAACAAAAACAAATCTACAAAAATAAAAACAAAACAAAAAAGGAAACAAAAACTAAGACAAAAACAAAACAAAAACAATAAAAAAAACATAAAACAAAATCAAAACAAAAACAAAAACAAAAACAAAAACAAAATAAAAGAATAAAAAAAACATAAAACATAAAACAAAAACAAAAACAAAGAACAAAATAAAAGAACAAAAACAAATCTACAAAAATAAAAACAAAACAAAAAAGAAAAAAAAATGAAAACAAAAATACAAATAAAAGCAATTGAATGAAAAATTTCTTTTGATGACAATTTTTTTTTCAAAGAATTAAAAAAAATAAAAATCGAAAAAATTCCGAGCAAATAAAAAGGAAATAAAAAAATTCGAATTTCCCAAAAGCGATAAATTATTTATCGACAAAATTTATTTCATTTAATAAAATTTATTTTTGTTTTATTGAAGTTTATTTTTTTTCTCAATTCATTATTTATTTGTTTTTATTTATTTATTGTTTATTTTTTGTTTCAATTCCTTTATTTATTTATTGTTTATTTTTAGTCTTAATTAATTTATTATTTGTGTTCTCAATTCATTTATTTATTTATTGCTTTTTTTAAATAATTTTTATTTATTTGTTGTTTTTTTTTGTTTCAGTTCATTTATTTATTTATTGTTTATTTTTAGTTTTAGTTAATTAATTAATTTATTTATGTTTTTTTTTTAGTTTTAATTAATTAATTAATTTATTTATTGTTTATTTTTAGTTTTAATTAATTAATTAATTTATTTATTTATTGTTTATTATTAGTCTTAATTAATTTATTATTTTTTATTCTTAATTCATTTATTTATTTATTGCTTCTTTTTTTAGATAATTTTTATTTATTTAATGTTTATTTTAATTTTAAATTCATTTATCTATTTATTGTTTATTTCTAATAGCGACATGAAAGAATGACAAGATTTTATCAAAATCAAAAACCCTCAAAAAGGGGAAATCAACAAAATGGTTTCATGTAACTCTCTTGGCATAAGGCAACCATCCAAGGGGAGATGTCACCCTTAGAGGGGAACCAAGGGAAAATTAGGGGGAGGAAACAAATCCAAAGGTACATTGGGTGGTTTGAATTGTTTATCGATGTGACACGAACCTGTGTTAAATTTAAACTGACCAATACACTTGACGAATAGCAAGATAGTTGCAAGGGACAACGTAAATAACAATACAATAATAAATACTAGAGATAGGTTATGCAATGTTAACAATTAAATAAAAAAAAGCATCCTAAGATGATACTTTCCCCAAATTAACTGCAATACCATGACAACAAGAGGAGGATAAGCAAGTGGGGATAAGCAAGTGAGGATAAGCAAGTGAAGATAAGCAAGTGAGGATAAGCAAGTGAGGATAAGCAAGTGGGATAAGCAAGTGGGGATTATTCACAATGTTGACTTTCTTGCCAGAATAAATGCAAAAGATGAACCATTGATCACGTGCCCGCTAAGAAAGAAGGACCAACACTTCTAAATCACTCTCTGGTGCCCCCCAAGAAAAGTACGTATGTGTACTAGACGTACCTTACGTACCAAACATACCTGGACTAAAAACCACGTACATCGCACGTTATATCTACAAAAACCCTTACATATGTATTTTGTGGTTATAAAAATACCAAACAAGCACATATTTTATGAGAAAACGCACCGAAAGTATGTTTTTTTACAACGTACGTTTAGTACGCGTACGTACGTACAACATATTTCTTCTCGGAGGATGAACACTATTTTATGAATTTGTATGCACTAATGTGAAGAAAATCTTAAACTGCTGCCCTCAGCCGTCCAGGGTTCGCTCTTCAAACCACATGAACAATGGAGCTTTATCCAACTGTGGATGGGGATGG
>JARUHE010334468.1:0-10737 GCA_031471125.1 Archaeomysis grebnitzkii | reverse complement strand
AACGTTTTGATCTACAGTTAGTGTATTATATAAATATAATTTATTAGATGTTTTGATCTACGGTTAGTGTATATTAAAAGCACCAAAATAAAAGTTATATATTAAACATTTTTCCCTACGCACGGGTAAAATCATGGTGCGTCACGGTAAAATATGTCCCGGTAATCCTATCACTGTTTAGTTTCATAAAACTTTGTTCAAATTGACCAGATTTCGAATTTTATAGCTCAAAAGATGCGCACAAATTTTATCTCCATGATTATGTAGATTTGTCGTTATTTGGTTGAGATATAAAAAAGATATATAGTTTTAAAAAGGTACTTCAAGACAAAAAACCTCATAGACCAATATTATAGTACACAGACTACCGTCTGTGTACGATAGAGTAGCTAGCAATGCGGTTCAGTACCTCTCAGTGACCCTCTCCAAACTTAAACCTATTGTCCAAATAGGAACAGGTCTTGGGTTGCAATGGCCTCAAGGTAAAAGTTTAAAGCTAGGTAGTGTTGTACTATCACCCAACAAATCCTCATCGTTCAAAATAGTCTTAAATTATTCAATCAAATTTAAAAATAAAACAAACATTATATTTTTGTTTATTTGAATTTTAATATCCTACAATAACAATAAAAATATTTTAAAACTGCACATGTGCGTAGTTTTAGTTGAATGGAACTTATATCTTAGAGAACAACTATCATGTTTGCTCCTAGCATCTAATGTTTCATATACTTATAATTTTAACATATTTATACTCTTTGGAATAAGCAACGGATTGTATCCTCCACTGTGCCTTAATGAAATTATAGAATCTTGTCCTGGTAGGAAATCAATGGTTTGTTTGGGAACGTTGGCCAGAGGCGAAGACTTGATTTCCTCAGTATGTCGTCTATTAGATTGTCTAAAGTATTTTTCAGAGCTATGCTGTTTCCACTTATCAATAAGCACATTTATCTCCTACATGGCTAAGTATTTTATAGTGATTTTTTGTTAAAATTTGTGGTATTAGCTCTTGCATGTAAACTATTTTAGAATGTTCAATATTGTACATATATTCCAACAATTATAATCAAATGTCTCCCACAAAAGTTTGAAAGATAAACAAAAAAATCATAGAACCCTTTAAATATCAATAAACTTAAATTATTTTGAAACATTATCACTTGGGAATATTGAATGTACACTTCATAACTGTTCATTTGAGATATAAATGATAATTGTAGGTCAAAAAATTGGTTGTTTTATTTAAATATTTTGTATACTAGCTACTACCTCCTCGACGAAAAAGTAAGTCGAGCGTCGTCTCTGCACACTTGACAATATACCAATCCAATTTCATGTAATATGTTTGAGGGTTTACAACATGTCTGACATGAAAGACTCAAATGTGTTGGAATTGATTCAAAATATCTTTGGCTGAAGGTGGAGGTCCAAAGAGTTGAATCACCAGTATCAAATATTCATACTATAATTTACGATACAATGTTTCTTTTCTTTATTTTTTTTGGCATAACCTATTATTTTAATAGAGAAAATACATGTTTCAAAGAGACTAATTGTGTAGAGTAAGTTTTGACAGGAGACCGGCACTTTATGAAGAAATTACAAGCACCAATTCTCCAAACTTTTCAATTAGTAATCCACGAACTGAATGGTTCAAATGTCTCGCGATGATTATTTCAGTAACTTTAAAGAAAACTTTATCTCCACAAATATCAATCAAAAATAGTGTTACAAAGTGAGAACACATAATTTAATCTCAAAAATCACCTAGGAGACTATTTATGTATACTTCATATCCAATCCATCGATGCATAAACAAAAATAAAATATGAAAAAAGCAACTTAAAGTGTTTTGTGTCCAAAACAGAAATGTCAATAAAAATGGTGTTACAAAGTTAGTTAATTTGATGATCATTTATTCATTTTTTAAACACTTTCATATAGAAGATGATAAACATCATTGAAAAAATACATACATTTTAGATGAAATATAAGCTTTCAAATCATTGTCTAGCACCGCCAACGACGAGTACATTGGAATTGCTATGCCTATTTAAAGCTTTGTTATGCACGCTTGGCAAAAATGCCACATAACCATATGCCCAGGTAGGTAACCACTATTGATCCACAGACATTGCCTTATTTATTTTCCACTAAAAGAGTATCATCCGTTAACTCAAACATACGAACCTTTCAAAATATTTTATTTGGCATAGCCTAAAAATAGCGGACTGACTATGTGTTTTATAGCAATAAGATAATACCACACATTTTTAACTGTTGCTTAACCATCGCCGACATCTTTCTTTACCAATGACCTTAAATTTTCATGTTCAATTTAGAAAACATTTTTATGATAAGGCAAATTTATATAAACAAATTAACTATATTAAGGTCAAAAAATTTAGATAGGCCTATTCATTTATTTCACCAAAGTTAGCTAGGCTTATTTTAGGTTTGGTTAGGTTAGGTCAGGTTTAAGTTAGATGCCATTTACTCAATGATTCAATAAACTTCTTATAACCAAACGTGACTGATATGTCGTTTTGGCGCCAAGACAAAGTTGCTAGATTCGGGACATATTTTATTTATTCCCCTACATAGCAACATTTATACAAAACGGAAATTTTCTAGTGCCTCCATGACCTCCATATGTGACTCATCTAAAAAAATTCTAGTCATATGCGTTATTTTTATGATTTGCACCTCAGGGGATTAAAGTTTGATGGTATTTGAAGTTACATAGTGTTTTTTTTGTTCCGTGCGTTTTTCAATTACAGTCCGCTACTCCTAACACCTACCTTTTAGGCACTTACTTTGGGTAGAAGAAATAGAGATACACTTTGTAGAAGTTTACTACTTTACATGTTCAAATAATTTATTATATAAAAGATATATTACACACAAAAAAGATCACAACATTTTCCTGATTAGATCTACAAAGTGTACAACTTTGTTTTGTAAATTTTTATCAGAATTGAAGCCATATATTAAATTAAAATGTTAAGTACATGTATGAGATTAAATGTTGAGAATTTTATGTTCACTTGGAAATGTTTTGATGAATATAAAAATAAACATTTGTATGACAACATTCTATCTAGAGGTTCACAGCTAAGGCCCTCTGAGTAAGGCAATGTTTTCAACTGCCTTTACAGTGTAACACAACATTATAAATTTCATAAATACAAATTTCAAAAAAAGGACAGATTTTAGAAAATTTTCTGAAATTTAGATCAAAGAAATGATTGTTATGCATTGTTGAATTTCTTCAAACAAGAAAAAAAAAGTTTATTTAGAAAAAATACCGCTATTTACTTTTTCAACTGTTTGACAAATAATTTATTTTTAAGTTTCAAAATTGTTCATTGTCTACAAATACTACATACTAAGCAAATATTAATTTTGAAATAAATTATGTTCTTAAACAAAAATATATTTCTAAATAAATTATATAATAAATTTAAAACAGTTTAGCTCCTCCAGACAAATATAAAAATAAACTAATTCTATAACTCTCGAAATATTACCTCAAGTTTTTTTTGAGAATATGTAAATATTTTAAAAAATAGTTCATAACAACCATTTGTTATCACATTATTGGAACAAAAACAGAAACTAATAGTTTCATAACAAACAAAACGTAATGCATACAAAATGCTTATCACAGTTTAACACAAATCTTTCAACATCTATCACCGAAAAACTGTGTATAAATATATGGATTGATAATAACACAAATGAGGTAAGCTCTACGTTATTCGAATGTGGGCTACATCACTTGTGTTAATGTTGATCCATATGGAAAAATGAGAGCTGACAAGGAATTTTTTTCCATCACCTATTCAATGGAATTGAATGTATCTTAGAGCTATAATCAAAAACATAATTATGAAATGCAAAAACTATAACCAATGCAACATGTAAAAAAATAAAATCTATTAATTTGTACAGCATAGCTGCTGGAAGGCCAATAGAATCTACATCAACATTTGAGAAAGCTTAACAAAAATCATAAGTGAGAAAAAGAAAGTCATGAGAAGACATATCTGAAAGGAAATAAAAGAAATAGTAAAGTAACGTCCTTCAGAGTAAGATGATGTTGTTGTAATAACATCAACTACGAGGTTTGTGACAAAATAACAACTAATCTATTTTTTAAATATAAGGAAAGTTTTAGCAATTATATTCCTAAAAAAAGTTAATTACAATTAAATCAATATTTTGGTTGAAGTACTTTTAATTAAAATGTATGGCATTTCTAGTATTACTAAAAACCTTATGAGAATATTCAAATAAGATTTAAGTAAATATTGATTTTTGGAATTCAGATGGAAGTCTGCAATAAGGCTACAATATTCACAGTTTGGTCAGAGTTAATCATTGGAGTATTAACACTTTGAGAAATAAATAATATCAAATATTGAATTTAGCTGCCAACGGTTATAAAGCATTATTAGATGCAATTATCTAAACCATTGTCCTCAACATGGTGAAGTACCCTTACATCTAAGAAACTTCAGAAAACATTGCATATTAATAAAAATGTATTAGCAACCAAAAAGGTTACCACATTTTATTTTCATTGAAAATTATTTAAGGTTTGATAAAACTTTTATTAAACTCTTTCTTACTAATATACAAAATTGAGATATTTTTTTTAATTAAGTAACTCAAATATAAAGGAAAGTCTTAAATTGAGAATTTACATAATTTAAAAATGTTTGTAAACATCTACATTTACATTTTATATAACAGATTACATACGTCATTG
The DNA here is from genome assembly GCA_031471125.1 of Archaeomysis grebnitzkii. NCBI lineage: Eukaryota > Metazoa > Arthropoda > Malacostraca > Mysida > Mysidae > Archaeomysis > Archaeomysis grebnitzkii. The sequence continues at coordinate 5,960 of JARUHE010334468.1, read as the reverse complement.
AATAAATACAAACAGTTTTGAAGTTATCCAATAATTTGATATAATTATTTATTTATTCTTTTAAACAATTTCATATATAAGATTATAAACGTCATTGAAAAAATACAAACACTTTTGAAGTTATCCAATAATTTGATATAATTATTTATTCATTCTTTTAAACAAATTCATATATAAGATTATAAACGTCATTGAATAAATACAAACAGTTTTGAAGTTATCCAATAATTTGATATAATTATTTATTCATTCTTTTAAACAATTTCATATATAAGATTATAAACATCATTGAAAAAATACACACTTGTGAAATCTTTCTAATAATTTGAGACAATTTTCCATTAAATTGAAGCAAATTAGCTCTACACTAAAAATACAATTATGTGAAACCAATTACACAACTTCTAAAATTAGCTTGCACTAAATAAAACTTATTTAAGGTAAAGTCGCCATTTTGAAGTTTCTTCCTTTTTTATAAAAAGATTCTACTTCTAAGTACCACGCCTAATTAAAATTTACCGCACAAGCCTCTTCATGAATAAACTAAAAATCTTAAAAAATTAAATTAAATTAAAAATAAATTGGTCCCAGCATACAGTTTCATCTGAAGATTTGGGCCACTACACATCTATGGATTAAAACAAACTATCTAGAAATTAAATACTAAAATATTGGAATGTCACCTTAACCAGGGCAGTTTAAAACTCAGGAATGAATAAATTGTCCGAATAAAACAAACTCTTAATTGCATCTCAATCGTGGTGGAATGTGCTGTAGGTGTCGAGGGTGGCTGCTTCTTGATCCAAAATACTTGATAGGGCCAAATCATTACCAAAGTTTGCTTCTCTTTCGGTAAGATTTTTCAATGTAATCGGATAAGAAAAATAAACTTCAATTTCGGATAGTGATCTCCCTTTAGTTTCTGGTATGAAGAAATAAATCAGAAACAACCCTATCAAACATACAACAGCATAGATGAGACATGTTCCAGTAACTCCAGTTAAAGTTTCCAACCTGTAATATTCAAATGCTATAACAGGCTTTAAATATTATAACTAGTACAGAATCAAAACCTATGGGGTTACGGCAGAGATTGAAACTCATTACTCTATAATCAACAAGTCCATAAACACTATAAAAAATTAACTATTTCAATAAATGTTGTTTTTAATGCATATATCTTTCATTTATGTTAAGCGCATATTGCTCTAAAGTTAAAAATAAAGAAATTTTTATTCTACTTTGTAAAAAAATTTCTAACACTTACAAACCTAGAGCAGTACCTAAATTAAGTCTCTGCCAAAAATAATTGTCTAACCAACATTCTATAAGTCTTACACATTACATCTCAAATTTTTATTTTTGGGGATTTTACTTTTTAATGCAGACTGTCAATCATTATCAATTTATACATGACTTCATTTACTTAAGAGTAATCAAAATCAATTGTACAAATAGTCAACATTATTGACTTTACTTTAAATGAATTTCAAAAATAGATAAAAAAAAGTATTTGTTCAAGCATAAACGTACCTGAAATATGTTTTTGTGATGATGAAAGCAGACAACCAGTTCAAAAAGGCAATGACTGCAGATGCTTTGTCTCTTGCATCAATGGGAAACATTTCACCAACCAGTACCCAGGTGATAGGTCCAATTCCAATAGAATATGCACCCACATACATGATCAGGGATAGGATAATAACTGCATTTACTCCTAAAATTAAACATATAACAACTATAAAAAAATCCACTTTGAACTTCATTGGTGTAATCAAAAGAAGTGGACTCCCATATGGGAGTTTAGGTAATATCAATTTCATCATGAAGTCGTCAGCTTTAATTCTTTGGATATTTTTCCTTTATTTCATTCAATAATTATAACACACGCACATTCTTGAACAATTATTTGCATAGACAGTATGGCTTACATCGGTTGTATAAACATGACAAATAACAAAAATAAATGGATACATTATTATTAATAATAAACGTTTGTTCAACATACCCGAGCTATCTTTCTCTCCATAAAATGCACAGATACCAATTATTATTAGAGCGATTGCCATAGCTAGGACAGAACCAAGTAATAATGATCTTCGTCCTAAACGGTCAACAAGGAAGATTGCTATTGCAGTGACAACAACCTAAGACAAACAACAAAACTGTAAAAACTGAACAGAAGTATAACTCTTCACCACATCATAAAGTCAAATCTAAAAGATTCTTTTATGTATTTGTATAATTCAATATTTACAGTAAACTAATATTTTACAATGTATAAAACACAATCAAACCTGAGTTGCTGTAACTAATGTTGCTGCCCAATATTCACTGAAGGATGGGACTGTTTGATGCAGGAAAGTTGCGCTGTACGTTATTATTGCATTGTAGCCGGAGAATCTGTTGATGATTGTCACAAGCATCACTGCACCCAAAGGCAGATAGCAACGCGGTTCATTGAACAAATTTCTCCATTTTATATTTCTTGGTCTGTAATGCATTTATTTTTTCTTAAATTATTTTTAAAAAAGTATTACATCTTAAATAAATAACCAAGTTTTTGAAACTAATTACAGTGGTACATACAAACATTATTTTCTAACCAGTTTGTCAATAAACTTATATTTAAAGCATTTGAGGTTTATGAATTAGCAAATAACAAAAAAATGTAAAACTAATAAAATTGCATAAGTTGTTAGCCAATATAAATTGTACAAACAATTTTTAAGGAGGAAAGAATACTTGGTAAATCATTTTCCATTCAGCATTTCATATGTAATACTTTGGATCATTATATAGTAAACATATTCCTTAAGCTATTTTTGAAAAAAAATATTTTTCTCTTCAAACTTGTAAAAATTACCAGTTATTTAAGATATAACCCAAAGTATTTATGAATAAATTTATTGCACAAAGACAATGGAAAACAATTAACTTAAAACTTTTCCAAGCATGAATGTGGATAAAATTTTCCAAATGCTGTCATCAGTACTTTAGAATGAATAAATACATACATAATATATAACAATTTAAATATATGAATAATATAGAAAATATAATGAATGAACAAAAACATAGATAACAATATAAGTATATGAATAATATTTAAAAATATATTGAATGAATAAATACATACATAATATATAACAATTTAAATATATGAATAATATAGAAAAATATGCTGAACAAATAAATATATAAGCTGCCTATGCCCACAGTAGGATTCAGATAATTATGATGACCATGGAGTAGAAGTTATGAAAACTTCTTTAAACTTATGAATTGAAAATTTTAAAATGATTTATAGGCTAAGATTAGTTAAACAAGATGCTCACACAATTTACTGTGATAGTTTTAAAATTAGCAACCAATATTAAAACTTAATAATTTAACTTTAATATTTACCTGTTTACAGTTGTCGATATAATTTGTTGCATTTCATGATCTATGTTATAATTTGGTCCTCTTAGTTTATGTAATGCTACTTTTGCTTTAGTTTCTTCACCTCTAACTATAAGCCATGAAGGTGATTTTGGAATAAACATTGTAGCCATAAAGTAAACGCCTACAAAAAATGCACCATACTCGGCAAGAGCTCTCCATCCAACAAGGGAGCCTATAAGTGCAGATAAAAAGATGCCGGAGTTGACGCCAAGTTGCACAATGCAACTCAAGGCTCCACGCGTGCTTGGATGTGCAACTTCGCTGATATAAAGAGGTGCAGCCGATGTGACCATACCCAGTGAAACACCTGACAGCAATCTTCCAGCATACAAGAAATTCACATTCGTGGCTTCAATGATCAAAATCCAACCAATTAATCTAGGCAATGCAGACATCAGAATGGCTTTTCGGCGGCCCAAGCCAACTATCCAGGATGACAAGACTGAACCTAGGCATGCGCCAAGTAACAGTAGACTACCAAACCACGATGCCTCACTTTCAGTAATTTTCAACTCATAAGTATCATTATAGAATGTAACCACAGTTGGAAAATCAGTTTCAATTCTAATGGAAGAGGTTTCATTGATAATTGTGGGTATTGTAGTTAAATCAACATTTTCTAAGATGTGTGAACTGGTTTTAGAAATTGGAATTACAGTAACAACTAGATCTTTAGTTATAGTAAACGAACTATTTTGATGACCTAAAAGTTCAACTTCTTCCATAGTACTACTAACAGTACTAATTTTGTCTATCTTTAAAGTGGTTTCCAATCCTCTCAATAATTGAGTTGTACTCTCGATATCAACATTCAGCAAATCCGTAGTATTTTGATTTAAATCCAAAACAGATTGATTAATTGGGCTGAAAGTTGTAAAAACTTCTTCATTGTTTGATTGTGAAACGTTTGTTATATTGTGGTAGCCTAGATCATTTAGATCTCTTTTATGTAAAATTGATTGTGTTGAGGTGTGAGAAATATTGTTGTTCTGTGCTACTTCAGGATAGATCAGGAGAGAAGGAATTGCTGGAGAGGAATATCCTTCTAACATTCCACCTGATAGAGTGCTCAATCCCACCACAAGAGCTGCAACCACCTGAAAAGATACAGTTTATTTTCATTTTGATATGGCACCAATCATTACACTGTTTATTCATTAAATGTATTTAAAAACCAGAGGACCATAGTCACCGATGTCTCGTGCATACGAAAAACAAATTTATTTGAATATGAAAAATTGGTTAACATTTAATGTACACTTCATAACTGAAGATATAAATGATAACTATTGGTGAACAAACAAAAAACTTGAATGTTTTACTTGGATATGGAAAAATATAGCAAACTTCACAAAAAAATTGATAAAAATCCTAATATCTCAATAATTATTATATGTTTTTTACAAAAAATATTATTTGGGAATTTTTAATGTACACCTCATAACTGTTCATTCGAGATATAATTGATAACTGTAGGTTAACAAAAAAACTTGAATGTTTTACTTGAATATTTTGATACAACTACAACACCAACTACTACTACTACTACTACTACTACTACCACTAGGACGATGATGAAATACTAACACCTAAGTAAAGCTTCACCACTGGCATGGTTGACAATAATCCACGAACTGAAAGGTTTAATTGTCTTGCAACCATTCATTCCATAATTTAAAAACTAGTTATGCATAAGCCGCCGTGCAGTTTAAATGCCGAGCGACTGTTTATTTTTTTTATTTTTAAAAATTTATAAATATAAATAACAAAATTATATTACATTGGATTTATACATGCATAATTATTGTTAAGTTCTGAAAATTTGAGGCAAAAATATTACAAAAAAATCAAAACTTTAACCTTTTATTGAATGTGAAATATTTTACAAGTTATTTTTCCTCATTTTAACCTTAAATAATAAAAAATCTAAAATTATCTAAAAATAATTTGATTGTATTATATTGTAAGCATATTGATTTTTGAATTCTGAAAATTTGAGGCAAACATATTAAAACCTTTTCTTTGAATGTGAAATATTTCATAAGTTACTTCTCCTCACTTTAACCTTAAAAAACAAAAAATCTTAAATTATCTAAAAAGAATTGGATTGCATTATATTGTATGCATTTTGAATGTTTAGTGCTGAAATTTTGATTCAAAAATAGAAACTTGAACCTTTTGTTGAATGTGTGGATGACGATGACAGAAGTTCCCAATGTTGCGGCATGCCTGGTGGGAATGCCGGGCAAGCCGCCCGCAAATCGCAACAAAACCCTGCCCCCCTCCTGGGGGGCCCAAGACCATCGTTTTTTCGACTTCCCGCCCCGGTTCCCCGGCCTGGAGGCGTGGTGGACTCCTGCTTACCCTTTCTGGGGACGTGGAGTCTAATCCGGGGCCTGGGCCTGTCTACATATGTGGGATATGTGACAGACTCATCACAAACAGACAGACATCACTACTGTGCAACTCTAACAATTCACACTGGGTCCACAAAAACTGTACCAACATCAGAA